>JAPFFP010082775.1:0-22100 GCA_026153255.1 Solanum medicagineum | reverse complement strand
ATTGTTGTAGGTAAACTCAATCAATGGAAGATGATCATCCCAACTACCCTTAAGCTCCAAGACACAAGCCCTAAGCACATCCTCAAGTGCTTGAATGGTTCTTTCAGCTTGGCCATCCGTTTGAGGGTGAAAGGCCATACTAAGGTGAACTTTTGTACCAAGACCCCTTTGAAAAGATCTCCAAAAATATGAAGTAAATTGTTCCCCATGATCCGATATGATGGACAAGGGAAACCCCCTACAACCTTACCAAGTCAAGAATGTATAACCTTGCATAATCTTGTGCCCCATAGGTGGTCTTAACCTGTACAAAGTGAGCCAATTTTGTCATCCTATCAACCACAATCCAAATGGAATCAAAACCCCTTTAGTCTTGGCCAACCCAATGACAAGATCCATATTAATCAGCTCCCACTTCCAAGTAAGAATCTCCATCTCTTGGGTTAGGGCACCCGGCCTTTGATGTTCGGCTTTGACTTGTTGACAACTATGGCAACCGAAAACAAATTTGGCAATGTATCCCTCAAGTCTCTATACATTTTGGTGGAACTAGTGTGGATAGAATAAGAAGAATTATGGGACTCATTAAGGATTTTCTCCCTCAAACCACAAACAAAAGGCACACACAACCTACCTTGGTACGTAATGGCACCATCTCCCCCTTGGGAGAAAACCTCTACTTTGCCCTCTTCCACCAAGGCCTTCAATTCAAGCAAGGAGGAGTCAAGATCTTGTTTTGATATTACCTCGTCAACCAATGAAGACTTAGACCCATCAACAACAACAACACTATCATCATTAACCTCTTACAACCTAACCCCCAATCTAGTCAATTGATGCACCTCCCTAGCCATTTTTGTATTACCACCATCAACATGAGCTAGCTTACCCATATCCACCCTACTCAAAGCATCCGCCACAACATTTTCCCTACCTGGATGATAATGAACACTCATATCATAGCCTTTAAGAAGTTCTAACCATCTCCTTTGCCTCAGGTTGAGATCGTTTTGAGTGAAAACATATTGGAGGGTATTATGTTCCGTGAACACATCAACATGCACCCCATACAAATAGTGCCACCAAATCTTTAATGCAAATACAACGGCGGCTAACTCTAGATCACGAGTAGGGTAGTTCCTTTCATGTACCTTGAATTGTCTAGAAGAATAAGCTTTGACCTTGCCATTTTGCATCAACATACAACCCAAACAAACCCGGGAGGTATCACAATACACCATAAATCCCTCAAGCCCATCCGGTAGTGACAATATAGGAGTAGACACAAGCTTGTGTTTTAGTGTTTGGAAGCTCCTCTCACACTAATCGGTCCACACAAACTTAACCTTCTTTTGAGTCAATTTGGTAATTGGGGAAGCAATAGAGGAGAAATCATTTACAAACCTTCTATAATAACCCGCTAGGCCCAAGAAGCTCCTAATATCCAAAAGGGTCAATGGTCTAGGCCAATTTCTAATCACATCGATCTTCTTAGAATCTACCTCAATACCATCCCCCGACACCACATGACCCAAGAATGCAACTTCCTTCAACCAAAATTCACACTTTTCATATTTGGCATACAATTTCTCCTCCCTCAATCTTTGCAACACAACCCTCAAATGACTCATATGCTCGTCCATACTCTATGAATAGATCAATATATCATTAATGAAGACAAGAACAAAGGAATCATGGTAGGTTTTGAAGAACCTATTCCTTAGGTCCATGAAGATGGCCAATGCATTGGTCAACCCAAAATATATCACCAAAAACTCATAAATGCCCATATCTAGTCTGAAAGGCTATCTTGGAAATATCACACTCCCTCACCCTAACTTGATGATACCCAGACAAAAGATTAATCTTAGAGAAAAAGCTAGCTCCTTGCAATTAGTCAAACAAATCATCAATCCTTGGAAAAGGAAATCTATTCTTTATAGTGACCCTATTGAGTTGTCAATAGTCAATACACATCCTAAGGGACACATCCTTCTTCTTCACAAATAACACCGGTGCACCCCAATGTGATTGACTAGGCCTAACAAAACCCTTCTCCAACAAATCTTTCAATTGTTCCTTTAATTTCTTCAACTCCGCAGTGGCCTAGGGTAAGGGGGAGTAGAAATGGGTTGAGTATCGGGAAGGAGATTTATGCCAAAATCTATCTCCCTTTTGGGAGGGACACCGGAAAGGTCATTTGGGAAGACATCAAGGAAAATATTTACAACTGTAACTGACTCTATGGGAAGGACTTTAGACTCTACATCCCTAACCCTCACAAGATGGTAAAGAAACCCCTTTGAGATCAACTTACGGGCTTTAATGCAAGAGATGAACCTACCCTTGACCACCACATCTTGACTTTCCCACTCAAAGATGGGTTCATTAGGGAATTGAAACTTGACCCTATGGGTTATGCAATCAATAGAAACATAGTAGGCATGCAACCAATCCATCTCAAGAATGATATCAAAATCTACCATGTCTAATTCAACAAGATCACAAGGCAACATCTTATGCAAAATGCGAATAAAACAACTTATATAAACTTTCCTAGCAACAATAGAGGCACCAATAGGAATAGACACTTCATATGACTCATGCAACAACTCGGGGTCAACATGGAACTTTTGGGCAACAAAGGGGGTAACAAAAGAATGAGTGGCACTCGGATCAATTAATGCATACACATCAAAATCAAAGCTTTTCAACATACTGGTAACAATTTCGGGAACCTCACCGACCCCTTGCCTCCCAAGTATAGCATAAAATCGATTATGCCTTGGGGAACCACCTTGAGGACCACCTCTACCCAATAGAACCACATTTGCACCCCGGCCTTTGCCATGGTTTCTTAAACAATCTATCTTCTTGTGACCAAGCTCCTAACATTCATAGCATGCATTAGAACCCTTCAAACATGGGCCCTTATGACCCTCTCCAAATTTAGGACACACATCATTAGGAGCCGCACCACCAAGACCTTGAGGCCTAGGGAATTCATTAGCAAACCCACTATTAGTAGCATGAGTAGACCCTTGGCCTTGATGGAGACGGCCTCCCCTTTGGAATTTACCCTCCAAACGGGCCGTCTTGGCCTCATGACCTCTTCTCTTCCTCAACTTTTCCTCCTCCATTTGCTCAGCATATGTCATCAACCGAGACAAGTCCATGTCACCAATTAGCAAAGCAAACCGGCATTCTTCGCTCACCAAGTCGAACACCCCCACCACAAACTTGTTCATCCTAGATCTAGGAGCGGCGACCAAATGAGGAGCATACTTTAAAAGTTGATTAAACTTGAGGGAATACTCCCTCACACTCATAGCACCTTGTTTCAAGTTCATGAATTCTACCAGCTTAGCTTCCGTAAGCTCAAGAGAAAAAAACCAATTAAGGAAAACCAATTTGAACTCCTACATAAGCACCACATAACCATTTTCCCTTCACCCCCTTCCATTGATCATACCATATTTTGGCTACCCCTTTGAGTTGGTACGACGCTAGCTCCGCCTTTTCATTCGGCCCAACACCCATGACATTCAAGATCTTGTAGACCACATTAATGAATTCTTGTGGATCTTCATCCACCCTTGACCTATAGAGCACCAGAGGATTCATCCTCATGAGGTCCCTTATCCTAGCTATCGGGGTAGTAGCATGAGGGGCTTGGGCAAGCATAGTGTGAGCATCCCGCAGCTCACCATTGGTAGGTTGCTCCTCGAGAGTTTGGGCACTTCTTCCCCTAGTATTTGGCATGATCTAGCATAGCAAAGAACAATCATTAGGGGGAAAAACTTCCCACAACTCTATAGCACGACTTAGAACATAAAGAAGGGATACATTTCCTAAAACGCCTCATAGCCTCCTATTTATAGTCATGGCGCGCTTCATAACCATGAATAGGACTCTAATCGACATTGGACTACGAGCATCTATAAAGCTAGTTCTCTGATACCAAATTTGTGAAGACCAAGCCTAGGGCCTAGAAATGACATGGCGAATGGGGCACCCGAAGGAATCCCAAATAAGCCTCTTAACTTATCATTACACATCATTGTTCGGCGGAATCATATAAAAAATATAAAGAGTAAGAATAGGTGCAAAGAGACTTGGGGAGAGCTTGCATGACATCATAATCAAGAGACAAAGAGTCAAAACTCATATCATAGGTACATAACATGTCCAACAAACACCTCTAATACATTGATAAGAGCGGGGGCTAAGACAAAGCAACAGGGCTCACCCTCATAGTCAAAATAGAAAATACAGAAAAGTTTCTCAATATATAATAAATGAAACATAGACTAAGGTCCCGAAGTGGACGACTCACCAACTAGCTTGAATAGTACTGAACAAGCGACATGGAGGAGGAGGATGATCAGCTTGGGCCCCAGTTCCTAATGGTAATATCATGAAAGCAAGAGTATGCTTAGTACATTTGAATGTACTAAGTATGTAGGATGCAATGCAACAAGAGATGGGCAATATAATTAAAATGCATAGCAATAGGCAATAAACATAATATAACAATATTGTATGTATGATCAGTGGATAAGTAAAACATGCTTATGTGAGTCATGCTCATATAGGATATCATATGTGTAGAAGAGACCAAGCTAGATTTCCAAAGTACAAACCCCTTGGAAGGTTGATGATGATCTCACCCATCACCCTGGTGTGTGAGGTACAAACCCATCAATAAGGTTATTGGCAATCTCACCTACCACCCTAGTGTTTGAGATATTAATCCCTCAACTAGGTTACCTGGATCGAGCATGATCTAGTGTAACCCTTTATATAGAATATATCATATACACAAGCTCTTTTTATTATCATATAGTCATGCATATCATACCTTATGCTTTGGACCGTCAATTCCTCAAAACCACATCCGGACGTTTTATCAAGCACTTCGAGGGTGTGTAGTGCAGGTGTAAAACCATGCAATTCAAGAGTGAAATCATGCAAGAAATCCATAGTAAAACCATCAATCAACATCTTGCAACACACTCAAACAATATACATCAAAAAACCTCCTGAAATCTTACAATAGATCCAAGATTTATAACTCAAAACATACCAAAACAGTCACAATTTCGTATAGCTTTAACATAGTGTGTAGTGCATTTCATAATATGCAAGACCCATTTATTAATCAACTTTAAATCAAGCAATTTTAGTAAAAGGAGGCTTGTGTGCCATGGGTGAAAGGAACCCATGAAATAAACCCACATACCTTAGCTTGGAGATGAACTTGGTGAAGATTAGAGATAGAGACTTAAAGCTTGAAGAAGAACCTTGAAGGAAAATCTTAGTTTCTGATGAGGGTTTGAGACTTGAATTTAGGAGTGAAAAATATAGCTAAGTGCTTGAGTGAGTATTGAGGAATGTTTAGGATGATATGAGGGTGAAATATGGCTAAGTACAGGTAAAAATACGTTTGGGAACACTTAGGCCCAAGACTTAGAAGTGTTGGACTGACTTAAAAAAACATGCACCTTTTTATATTGGTGCGCGTTGCGTTAAGAACGCGGATTGCTCACTAGAAATTACATTCTTGAAATTTCATAATAGCTAATCTTTCGCTCTTAAAGCAGGGTTAGACCCTCTTTCCCTTAATTTTGACCCCTTGAACAAGAATATAAAGTTGGATTTTTGATATCGCGCACAGATTTTGAGATATATGCAATTTAAAATTTTGGGCACTTTCGAGGCACATTTTCGGGCACTTTTGGGGTCGTTTCATATAGATTCATAGCTCAAAACATGCTCAAATAGTCACAAGTTTATGGAACTCAAACATAGTTCATAGGCAACTTCATAATAAGTAACCTATAAGTAAATCAACTTCTAATCATGCAACTTAAGTAAAAAGGAAGCTTGGACACTATGGGTGAAAGAACCCAACGGTTGAAACCCACATACCTTGACTTAGTAGAATTCCTTGATGAAGATGGAATAGAGACTTGAAGTTTGGATGAATTCCTTAAGATTAGGAAGAGATTTGGACACCTGAAATTTGACAGAAATATTAGTCTAGGGGTTTGAGAGAGTATTTGGGGAATATCTTGTATAATATGAAGGTGAAATATGGCTAAGTAAAGGTATTTTCATGTGTGGGAAGACTTAGGCCCAAGACCTAAAAGCGTTAGACCGAAATGAAAAACTGCACGAAAGAATGTATAGAGGTGCGCCCTTGGCATATCGTGCCTGGGGCGCGCTCGCTCTCTGGAAATTGCATTTTTGTGATTTTCAAATTTTCTTACGGTTGCTCTTAAATTGGGGTTAAACCCATCGTCTGCTCAATTTTGCCCCTGGACAAGAATATGAAGTCAAATTTTCAATATCACACACGAATTTTGAGATATATGGAAATTATAATTCCAAGCACTTCCAAGGCATATTTTCGGGCACTTTTTGGGATCGTTTCAATATAGCCCCCTTGGAAACATTCATCCCCGAATGTCAAAGAAAGGTATATGAGAGATATAAACGTGAAAATTTCAGCCCACATAGGGAAATTGTCAAAAATCATCATGTACTTGTCAATTTAAACATAAATGTATGCAATGACATGAGGGTTGAACTTAAGATTTGAGATCATATGGAGGACTTAGGATTGGTACCTTAGGCTTGATTAGAATGGAAGAGATAAGGATATCGCTTTTGCATGTCTGCTTCATTCCCCCTAGTAGCACTTTCGACTTGTTGATTTCTCCAAAGGACCTTAACGGAAGCCACATCCTTGTTCCTCAACCTCTTCACTTGTCTATCCAAAATCTGAACCATAACCTCTTCATAGGTCAAGTTGTCTTCACAACCACAACATCAAGAGGCACAATAGGATTAGGGTCTCCTACAGATTTCCTCAACATGAATACATGAAATACTGCATGAACGAAATCCATCTCACTAGGAAAATCCAACTCACAAGCTACCTTGAAAATCCTCCTCATTACCCTATAAGGACTCACATATCGTAGACTCAACTTGCCCTACTTAGCAAAACGGACCACACCCTTCATGGATGACACCCTCAAATAGACTGAATCACCAACTTTGAATTCAAGATCCCTTCTCCTGACATCGACATAGGACCTTTGATGACTTTGGACCGCCTTCAACCTTTCTCTAATCATCCTAACCTTCTCAAGAGCCTCCATAACTAGATCTGGTCCCAAAAAAGCAACCTCTCCAACCTCAAAGCACCCAATCGGTGATCTACGTCTACCATAGATAGCCTCAAAAAGAGCCATATCGATGCTAGAATGATAGCTATTGTTATAAGCAAACTCAATCAATGGATGGTGCTCATCACAATTACCCTTAAACTCAAATACACAAGCCTTAAGCATATCCTCAAGTGTTTGGATAGTTCTTCCAATTTGGCCATTCATTTGAGGGTGAAAGGTCGTACTAAGTTTAACTTTTGTACCAAGACCCCTTTGAAAGGACCTCCAAAAATGTGAAGTAAATTGAGCCCAGAGATCCGATATGATGGAAAAAGGAACCCCATACAACCTTACCAAGTTATCAATGTACAACCTAGCATAAGCTTTAGCCCCATAGGTGGTCTTAGCTAGTAGAAAATGAGCCGATTTCATCATCCTATCAACCACAACCGAAATGGAATCACAACCCTTTCTAGTCTTGGATAACCCAACCAGAAAATCCATATTAAACTCTTCCCACTTCCAAGTAGGAATCTCTATGTCTTGGGTTGGGTCACCCAGGCTTTGGTGCTCATCTTTGACTTGTTGGCAACTATGACAACCCGATACAAATTTGGCAATGTCCTTCTTCATACCTCCCTACCAATAAACCCCTCTCAAATCTTTATACATCTTAGTAGAACCGGGGTGAATAGAATAGGATGAACCATTAGCCTCATGAAGAATCTTTTCCCTCAAGCCATCAACACAAGGCACACATAACCTACCTTGCTATCTAAGTGCACCATCTCCCCCTTATGAAAAAACCTCCACCTTACTATCTTTTACCAATGCATTCAATTCTCACAAAGTGTGGTCAAGATCTTGCTTAGCCTTCACCTCCTCAACCAATGAAGACTTATAGCCATCAACTACCACAACACCCCCATTATTTACCTCTTCTAACCTAACCCCCAATCTAGCTAATCGATGGACCTCTCTAGCCACTCCTTTGCCACCATCATCAATATGAGCTAGGCTACCATAGACACCCTACTCAAAGTATCTGCCACCACATTAGCCTTACCAGGATGATAATGCACACTCATATCATAATCCTTAAGAAGTTCTAACCACCTTCTTTGTCTCAACTTGAGATCTTTTTGAGTGAAGACATTTTGGAGACTCTTATGATCGGTATATACATCAGCATGCACCTCATGCAAATAGTGGCACCAATTTTTCAAAGCAAAGACCACGGCGTCTAATTTAAGATCATGGTTAGGATAATTCTTCACATGTAATTTTAGTTGTATAAAAGCATAGACTATCACCTTACCATTGTTCATCAACACACAACCATAACCAACCCTTGAAGCATCAGAATACACAACAAACCCTTCAAGCCCTTCCAGTAGTGACAATATAGGAGCAGACACAAGTTTATCTTTCAATGTTTGGAAACTCTTTTCACACTTATCGTGTCCACACAAACTTGGCTTTCTTTTGAGTCAACTTGGTCATAGGAGGAGCAATAGAAAAGAACCCATTCACAAACCTCTGGTAATAACCCGCTAAGCCCAATAAGCTCCTAATATCCGACGGGGTCAATGGTTTAGGCCAATTTCTAATAACGTTAGTCTTTTTAGGATCCACCTTAATACCATCCCCCGACAACACATGACCGAGAAGGCAACCTCTTTTAACTAAAACTCACATTTTTCATACCTGGCATATAACTTCTCTTCCCTCAATCTTTGTAGCACTACCCCCAAATAACCCATATGCTCCTCCTTACTATGTGAATAGACAAAAATATCATCAATGAAGACCACAACAAACGAATCAAGGTAGGGTTTGAAGGCCCTATTCATAAGATCCATGATGATAGCCAGTGCATTGGTCAACCCAAAAGACATCACAACGAACTCATAATGCTCATACATAATCCAAAAGGCTGTCTTAGGAATATCAAACTACCTCACCTTCACTTGATGGTACCTAGACCAAAGATCAATCTTAGAGAGGTGACTAGCCCCTTGCAATTGGTGAAACAAATCATCAATCCTTGGAAGAGGATACTTATTCTTTATGGTGACCCTATTGAGTTATCGATAGTCAATATACATTCTAAGGGACCCATCTTTCTTCTTCACAAATAACATCAGTGCACCCCAAGGTGATCGGCTATGTTTAATAAAACCCTTCTCCAACAAATCCCTCAATTGCTCCTTCAACTCCTTTAACTCCATCGGGGCCATACGATAAGGGGGAATAGAAATGGGTTGAGTATCGTGAAGGAGGTCTATACCAAATTCTATTTCCCCCCTTTCAGGAGGAGCACTGGGAAGGTCATTTGGGAAGACTTCTAGAAACTAATTTAACGCCAGAACCAACTCAATAGGAAGGGCCTTGGACTCCACATCCCTAACCCTCACAAGATGATAAAGACACCCCTTAGAGATCAACTTATAGGCTTTAATGCATGAGATGAATCTCCCCCTGACCACCATATAATGACTCTCCCACTCAAGAACGGGTTTATTTGGGAATTAGAATTTGACCTACGGGTTGTACAATCAATAGAGGCATAGTATGCATACAGCCAATCCATCCCAAGAATAATGTTAAAATCTTACAAGTCCAACTCAACAAATTCACACGCCAACAATTTATGCAAAATGTAAACGGAGAAAGTTTTAGACTCTAATAGCATCAATAGATGTAGCAACAGGAGTAGACACCTTATATGGCTCACACAACAATTCAAGTTCAACATGAAACCTTTTGGCTACAATGGGGGTCACAAAAGAAAGAGTGGCACCCGGATCAATCAATGCATACACATCAAAACCAAAGACTTTTAACATACTGGTGATGAAATCGGGAACATTATCAACCCCTTGCCTCCCTTGGAGTGCATAGAATCGATTGTTCCTTGGCACCACTTTGTTGGCCACCTCTCCCCAAAGGAACCACATTAGCACCCTGGCCTTGTGGACGAACATCCTTACACTTGTTGCTATTACGGTGGCAATCTATCATCTTATGCCCCATTTCCCCACAACCATAACAAGCACAGGTATGCCTCAAGCATGGGCCACCATGACCCTTACCACATTTTGGACACATAGCATTAGGACCCACACCACCATCACCTTGGGCCCTTGGGATGTATCAACAAGCCTTCCTATAGTGGCATTAGAGGGCCCTTGGCCTTGATTAAACCGGCCACCTTTGGGACTTTGGAATCTACCATCAAAATGAACCCTCTTAGCCTCATCACCCCTTCTCTTCCCCAATTTCTCATGCTCAAATTGTTCGGGATAGGTCATTAAGTGAGATAAGTCCATGTCATTAATCAACATAGTGGCCTAGCACTCCTTATTCACTAAATAGGACACACCCATCACAAACTTGTTCATTCTAGCCCTTGGGTCGGCAACCAAGTGAGGAGCATATTTAGAGATTCGGTTGAACTTGAGTGCATACTCCCTCACACTCATTGCCCCTTGTCTCAAATTCATGAACTCCATTATTTTGGCCTCCCTAAGCTCAAAAGGAAAGAACCAATTAAGAAAAGTTGTCTTAAACTCCTCCCATAGCACTATATTGTTGTTTCCATTCTCCTTCTTCCATTGGGTATACCATATTTGTGCCACCCCCTTGAGATGGTAAGCTGCCAAATCCGCCTTTTTTTCTGACCTCACACCCATGATAGCCAAAACCTTGTAAACCTCATCAATGAACTCTTGAGGGTCCTCATCAACTTTGAGCCATAGAATCATTGTGGGTTCATCCTCAAAAAGTCCCTTACCCAAGATCCGGGGGTAGGAGCATGAGGTGCTTGGGCCCCTTTGTTGACTTGATTAGAAAAAACTTGTGCTAGCATCATGAGAGCATACCGAAGCTCATCATGAGTCAGTTGCTCCTCGGGAGTGCGGGCCCTTCTTCTTCTTGTGTTAGACATGATCCTGCATAGCAAAGAATAATCATTCGGAGGGGAAAAACATACTTTAAATCTATAGCAAGACTTAGAACATGAAGAAAGGAAACATTTCCTAAAACGTCTCATAGTCTTTAGCTCATAGTTGTGATGAACAACACAACAATGAACAAGACTCTAATTGACATGGTGTGTTGGATGTTAAAGGACCATTAAAAACCTAGCGCTCTAATATCAAGATTTTCATGACCCAAACCTAGGCCTAGACGTGACATGGCGAATGGGGAACCTGAGGTGACCCCAAACAAGCCTCTTTACATATCATTACACATCCTTAGTCGTGGAAGCATTAAACAACACTGACAAGAGTAGAAATAAGGACAAAAAGGGCTAAGGGAAAGCCTTCCATAACATAAGACATCATTAAATCAAGAAATTCAAGGCTCATAACATAATTGCATAACTTGTCCAACAACACCTCTACTCATAGGCAAGAGCGAGGGCCAAGACAAGCAACTAGGTTCACCGTCATAGTCATAAGTGTACAATAATGTAAAGAGGGTCATAATACATATCATAAGATTAAAGCCATTATCACCAGAATTGAAGACTCAACAACTAACTTTGAGTAGGAGTACTAGCCACGAGTAGGAGGATGATCAATCGGTGCTCCAGTCTCTACATGGTAACATCATGTAGGCATAGAGTATGTGTTAGTACGTTTGAATGTATGTAGTATGTAAGATGCAATGCAACAAGGGATTGGCACATGGAAACATGGAACATCATAAGCAAGAGATAGCATATTAGCAATATGACATGAATGAATGATGGTTGAAGTAAAACATGCTTATATAGAATATATTATATGTGCAGAAGGTGACAACCATTAGATACCAAGGCCTACTACCTCCTTGGTGAGGCAATTGAGGTATTTACCCCCAATTTGGTAACACAGGCCTATCACCCCCCTCCCCCCGAGCTAGGTGAATGAGGTATATACCCCTTAATATGGTAGCACGGGACTACAACCACATGAGCTAAGTGAATGAGGTATATACCCCTCAACATTACAGCACAAGCCTAGAACCAGCCCGAGCTAATTGAATGAGATATATACTCCTCAAAATGGTAGCACAGGCTTACCACCCCCTGAGCTAGGCGAATGAGGTATATGCCCATCAACGTGGTAGTTCGGGCCTACAACCCCCCGAACTAGGCAATTGGTCAACTTTCATCACAGTAGATACTTTTCATGAAAACATCATATAAATACCTTCCTTTCATCATCATAGAATCACTCAAGTCATAGGTCATGCAATGGATCATCAATAGTTCAAGAACCCAAAACTGGCCATTTTATCAACCACTTGGTGGGTGTGTATGCTAGTGTAAGATCGTGTAATTCTAGAGTTAAATCATGCAACAAAATCCAATGTAAAACCACCCACCAACACTTGGTAATACTCTCATGCAATGTACATCAAAACCCTTCATTTAATCAAACAATGGACCATAGATTCATAGCTCAAAACATGGTTAAAAGTCACAAGTTTATGAAACCCCAACATAGTTCATAGTCAACTTCATAATAAGTAAGACCCATAAGTAAATCAACTTATAATCATGCAATTTTGGTAAAACGAAAGCTTGGGAACCATGGGAGAGAGAACGCAATGATTAAAACTCATATGCCTTGACTTTGGAGAATTCCTTAATGAAAATTAGAATGGAGAGTTGAAGCTTGGATGAATTCCTTAAGATCCAGAAGAGATTTGGACACTTGAATTTTGAGAGAAATATTAGTCTAAGGGTTTGAGAGAGTATTGGGGAATGTCTTATATGATATGAAGGTGAAATATGGCTAAGTATAGGTACTTTTACATAGGGTAAGACTTAGGACCAAGACCCAAAAGTCTTGGACCGAAATAAAAAACTGCACAAAAAATTGTACAGAGGTGCACCCATGGCGCGTCTCGCCTGGGGTACGTTAGCTATCTGGAAATTGCATTTTTTCTATTTTCAAAATTTTACTATGGTTACTCTTAAATTGGGGTTAGACCTATTTCCAACACAATTCTGACCCCTGAACAAGAATATGAAGTCATACTTTTGATATCACGCACGAATTTTGAGATATATGAAAATCACGATTTCAAGCACTTTCGAGGTACATTTTTGGGCACTTTTTGGGGCTGTTTCAGAGGAACCACTAGCAGCACCACTTAGACAGGTGTTGCTGCTCGGTGTACGAGCCCCAAGACCTTAACAGCCCCAAGCAGTGAATGATGATGATGAAGGTGCTAAAACTACTGGAGCACTAGTGGTCCCCCCGTTACCTGCAAGTGTTATGTTTATGATCACTTGTACTATGCTGTAGATGCTATAGTTGAAAGGGTTGTTCAGTGGAAAAGCAACAGAGGATGCAAATCAGCATGTCCTAAACTTTTTGCCAACATGTCAATCATCTAAAATTCCAGGGGTCAGTCAGCAAGCACTTAGGTTCCAGTTATTTCCATTGTCTCTTTCTTGTGCAGCGACTAAGTGGCTGAATGAGCTTCAACATAATTCCATCCGCACTTGGGGAGAGTTGAAAGAGGAATTCTTAGAGAGGTTCTTCCTTGCATCCAGATATTTGAAAATTACGGATGAAATTGGGGAGAGATTCAGGCAGAAGCTTAAGTAATGCACCAATCATCATCTCATAGATGAGCACTTAAAGGTGGTCTTCTGCAGGTCCTGCAACTTTGTGAGGAAGCCTATAATTGATGCTGCTTGTGGGGATCATACATGTCTAGGACTTTCCTAGACATAGTGGTGATCTTAGATCAGGTAGCCAAAAATAATAGAGCATGGTACACTAGAGAATGGAGACTGTTCGGGGTTTGTCTTTGAGATGACTGTGGAACAACGATAGAAGGAGGAGGAATGAGATCAATACATGGCCCACATGAAGTCACAATAAGACTATTTGGCAAAGCGGCTATTAGATGGAGGTGAACAAAAGGTAAATGTTATGGACACATTGCCCAGGTATGATGATCAGGGTTGTAATTATGATGAGGAAACGAACTTCTTAGGTAGCCAAAGGGGTTCCAGCCATTCAACGTCGGTAACCAAGATCGAAACTATGGTTGTGATCAGAACTGTCAAGCTAATTGCCAGAATAAAAACAGCTATAGGAACCACAAATGTTAGAACAACGGTGGTGAAACTCCAAATTAGAAGAGATGATGGCAAACGTTCTTAACAAGGTTGAGTCCACTAAGGCAGGGATGCGGGATATAAAAGGAGAGATGTCCAATGTTCGGCAGTTGGTCGACTCGCACTCCACCTCGATCAAGCAAGTAGAGTAGTAGATAGGGCAATTGTCAGACTCATTCAATCAAAGAAAAGTTGGGTCACTTCCTAGTGACACTATTCAGAACTCGAAAAATGATGGTCATTGCATGGCAGTAACCATGAAGAGCGATGAAGTACTTTCTGGCGCGGTTGTAACCAGTAATACAGGTTTGAATGAAGCTGAAGGCTAGATACCCGACTAAGTGAAGGTACGTGTTGAGAACGTGAGTGATGAAACTGAGGTGACATCAGCAGAGCCTGCGGTTGCTAAAGAGGCTTAAAAGTCAGACAAACTAGTGACTCAATCTCTGCCAGTCATTTCCTAAGCCGCCACCACCATTCCCACAAATGTTGTATAAGAAGGTTGAGGATGAAAAGTTTTAAAAGTTCATGTCCATGATAAAAGATATATCAGTGAACATCCCTCTAGTAGAGCCATATGAGTAGATGTCGGGCTATTCTAAGTTTATGAAAGAGATAGTGACTAAGAAGAGGACAGCCAAGATCGAGTCGGCAAACAACTTCCACCACTATAGTGCCATTGCTACAAGATCTCTTACTGAAAAGAAGGAAGATTCGGGAGCCTTCACTATCCTGTGTAACATTGGAGCATTTGACTTTACAAAAGCTCTTAGTGATCTGCATGCCAACATCAACTTGATGTTGTTGGAAATTTATAAGCAGCTGGGCTTAGGAGCCCCCACGCCCACTACAATGCGGCTATTCATGACAGATAGATTGGTGAAGTGACCAGTAAGGATCTTATATGATGTGTTCGTCCGTGTCGGCAGGTTTACCTTTCTAGTGGACTTTGTCATTCTAGACTATCAGGTGATTTTGAGGTTCCCATCATCCTTGGGAGACCATTTTTTGCTACTGGTAGTGCATTGGTAAAGCGAGGGTAGCTAAACTTTAGACTAAACATTGAAGAGGTAAAATTCAATGTGTGTGTAGCAATTAACAGACCCAAAGAGATGATTGTGATATCTATCATAGATATGGAAGATGACTGTCTTTCTAAAATCCCACTTGAGGAAACATTGAGTGTAGACACACAGGTGAAAGTGTTGATGAACTTCCCAGAGGATGGTATTAATGGGTATGTAGACACCGTGATGCATTGCAAGATATGGGGACGAGACTATTTGTCCCCAGAAAGTTAGACTTGGACTTGCAGAACAAACCTATACCGCCAGCTATATCGTCCATCGGGGACCCTCCGGTTGTGGAGCTCAAGGAGTTGCCCCAACACTTAAGGTATGCATTTTTGGGAACTAATAACACTCTTCCTGTGATTATGGTTGCAAATCTCCAGGAAAATGAGGTGAAAGAATTGTTGGTGGTCCTCTAACAATTCAAGTGAGCCACTAGTTAGACCATTGCAAATATTGTAGGGATTCCTCAAGGGATATGCATGTATAAGATCAAATTGGAGTATAATTGTGTGCCCAGCATTGAGCAGCATCGTAGGCTAGATCATACTATGCAAGAGGTGGTGAAAAAGAAAATCATCAAGTGGCTGGATGCTGGGGTGATATATCCCATTTGATAGAAAGTAGGTTAGTCCAGTTCAGTGTGTCCCTAAGAAAGGGGGCATAACGGTGGTACCTAATGAAAAAAATGAGCTAGTCTCTTTGAGACTTATTATTGGGTGGCAAGTGTGCATGGATTACTAGAAGCTGAGTAGATAGACCTTGATGGACCATTTTCCCATGCCCTTCATGGAACAGATTTTAGATAGATTAGTAGGCAGAGGGTGGTACTACTGCTTGGCTGGGCACTCAGGATACAATTAGATGTCCATAGCCCCGTAGGATCGGGAGAAGACCACCTTCACTTGCCCATATGGAACTTCTGCTTTCAGAAGGATACCTTTCGAGCTATACAATACCCCATCCACCTTCCAACGATATGTGATGTCGATCTTCTCCGACATGGTTGAAGACACCCTTGAGGTACTTATGGATGACTTCTCTGTAGTGGGTGATTCCTTTGGTACTTGTCTGTTGAATCATAGCAGGGTATTACAGCATTGCGAGGAGGCTAACTTGGTGCTAAATTGGAAAAAATGCCATTTCATCGTCAAGGCGGGGATATTTCTTGGCCATAAGATTTCTGAGAAGGGCATAGAAGTAGATAAGGCGAAGATCGAGGTGATTGAGAAATTACCACTTCCCATCTCTATGAAGGGGGTCCAGAGTTTCCTTGGGCATGCATGTTTCTATTGCCGATTTATAAAACACTTCTTCAAGATTGCACATCCATTGTGCAAGCTATTGGAAAAGGATACAAAGTTTCTTTGATGATAGCTACAGGCATGCATTTGAGACCCTAAAGCAAAAGTTTACTTCTGCACCCGTGGTGGTTGCACCTGACTGGACTGCCCTGTTTGAGGTTATGCGTGATACAAATGGAGTTGTTGTGGGTTTTGTGCTCCGATAGAAGCACAACAAGATCTTTCACCCCATCTACTATGCCAGATATGGTGACTGAGCGCAACAAGACCCTCAATGATGCATGTATGCATTTGACAAGTTTCGAGCTTACTTATTGGGAACCAAATTGATTGTACACAATATCTATGCAGCTTTGAGATACCTCATGGCAAAGAAAGATGCTAAGCCAAGGATGATCAGATGGGTTCTCCTGCTATAGGAGTTTGACTTTGAGGTCCTAGACCGAAAAGGATCTAAGAATCAGGTAGTAGACCACTTGTCTAGGCTGGAGGATGAGTCAAGGGCGAAGGATTGTTTGAACATTGATGATTCTTTTCCCAATGAGCAGGTATTGGCAGCTTCTGTTGACCTTATTCCTTGGTTTGCTGATTTTGCTAACTTTCTAGTCAGCGACATTATACTAGAGGGCATTAAGCCTCACTAGAGAAAAACACTTCTTTTTGATGTGCACAAGTACTTCTGGGATGACTCGTACTTGTTCCAAACATATGCTAATGGGGATATCATGCGGTGCATCCCAGAAGCGAAGATATTGAGTATCATAGAGGCCTGTCAACTCCTCCTCAGTAGGGGGTCATCATGGTGGCGCCAGGACAGCCAAGAAGATTTTGCAATGTGGGTACTACTGGCCCACCATCTATAAAAATGCCCACGACTTGGTGGTTGAGTATGATCAGTGCCATTTACAGGACAACATCTAAAAGTGCCAAGAGCTACCCATGACCCCGATTCTTGAGGTAGACATGTTCGACATTTGGGGCATTGACTTTATGGGCCCATTTATGAGCTCTTATGGCATAAAATACATATTTGTGGTGGTGTACTATATCTCCAAGTCGGTGGAGGTGGGTCTCCAAGTCGGTGGAGGTGGTTGCACTACCGAATAATGAAAGTAAGAGTGTTGTCCAATTCTTGAGGTAGAACATCTTTTCTAGATTTGGGACACCCAGAACTATCATCAGTTGTGGAGGCTTTCTACAACAAGATCTTCCATGTTGTGTAGCAAAGTATGAAGTACGACAACACAAAGTTGCCATACCCTATCACCCACAGACTAGTGGACAGGTTGAAGTGTCCTACAGAGAGATCAAGGAGATCCTGACCAAGTCTGTGACTGCTACAAGAACTGATTGGGCACGGAAGCTCGATGATGCACTTTGGCCTACTGGACGGCTTACAAGACACCCATTGGTATATCCCCATATCAGTTGGTGTTTTGTAAAGCCTGTCATCTACCCATAGAGTTAGAGCACAAGGGAGTCTGGGCTTTGGAGAAGCTCAACATTAATTGGGACGAGGCTGCAGACTTGAGACTTGACCATCTCAATGAGTTGGATGATTTTCACCTCCAAAGGTATGAGAGTGCAGCACTGCACAAATACAGGATGAAGATCCAGCATGACAAGTATATTTCCCAATGTTAGTGTTTGTAACAAAGTAATATTGTACAACTCCAAATTCAAGTTGTATCCTAGTAAGCTCATGTCCTGGTGGTCTGGCCCATATACAATCACCCAGTTATTCCCTTATGGTACAATTGAGTTAGAAGTAGAAAATATGAATCAATTCAATGTGAATGGGCAGAGAGTGAAGAAATACTTAGGTGTAGTAGAGGAGGCCTCAGTGATTGAGGTTTTGCTCATTGACAAAGTTTGAGTAGTGAAGATAATTTGTCGTGCTGCGACGTTAAACCAAGTGCTTCATGGGAGGCAACCCCTTCATTGTAATAGAAAAAAAAAAGAAAAAAGAACTTCAATTTATATGTCATGTATTTTTGTTTTTTTTTTTGACTGGTGTTTTCAGGTGAGTACAGGTGTTATTTTGGAGATCAGAAGCTTACACGAGGTGGAAGGTGTGGCTGGACGTCAGAGCAGCCAAAATTTTGACAAAGTGCATTGCCACGTGCATTTACACGAGCCATCTGACGTGGGACGATTTGTAAGGATGCCCATTTAGCATTGTGCTTGTGACCTTGGCAAGTTGATGGGATGATATTGCTGAAATGCGACGACACAGGACAATATACGGCTCATCCACACTCACATAGCATGTGTGGCCCATTGTCCGACAAGCACATATAGTGATAGGTATTTCATCGCTAAATTTGCCAAGTGGGGTGACATGGACCATGCAATATGTCATTGCTCGTGTGATGTATCATCAAGATGTACCAGTGCACGCATGGCAAGGTAAGTGTTATATGTTGCTTAAGGTTGGGCCAACGGATGGGTCCAAACAGACCATGACATGTGTCACGGGTTGTGAGGCTGCCGGTGCGGTGGGTGTTGATTGGTCAAATAGGGTTGACCAAGGTATTAAATACCTTTCCCCTTTGCCCAACTATTTATTTTCAAATTTCTCCATTCTCTCTCAACACCCCACAACTCTCCCTCTCTCTCACCCGTTCTCTCTCAAAAATCCCTAAATATTTCCATCTTATTTGTGACGATTCGTGAGTCTATTACTAGATTCGTAGCTTAATCTAAGTCTGGGTCTCTACTTTTCGAAACAAGTCTTTTCACCACTTTTACTTATCAACTAAGAACTTAGTCTCTTTATATTCTATATTAGATTTTGGTGTGTACATATGTAGATCTAGTTCAAAATTGTTTTCTTTCTTGGTTTACTACATCATATTTCATACTATTGATGTTGGGTGTGCATATGGTGGTTTAAACCACCGTTGTTGAGTTCTTAAGGTCTTAACCATGAAAGTAAGGGTTTTAGTTGATTTTTCATATAACTTTTGGGGAACCCGACTTGTATATGTTATGGTGTTGATGCAATCATGGTTAAGTAGGGTGAAATTGGATGAACTTGTGGGTGTTGGTGCATTAGGATGAAAGTCAACAAAAAAGGAGGTCTCGTGGCGGGACAGACGGTCCGTGTGCTCTTACACGAGCCGTGTAACGGCCTATGACTCACCCTCTCCTCACCATGCTTACGTCACTTCACACGGGCCCTTTCACGGACTGTGTCTTGTTACACAAGCCGTTTAGGGTCTCCTTGAACCTGTACCACCTGTATTATATTACTTAGGTCGATCTTGAATTTTAATTCACATATGTTCCTTAAGTGCAATGGCCCTATGATAGACCGGGTGATGCCACTCTTAAGGTTATTGTCACTTTTATGGCACAGGTGAAATCTGAGTACCCGTTAGTGCATCAACCTACTTGTGCAATAATTTATAAAAGAGTAAATTCCTGTGTGACACTTGCAGGTGCTATGGGTCCACGCCGCAGATTAGTCAAACTTGGTGAAAGGGACGAGCCTGTGTCATGTCTCCATGACTCCCTAACTCTATCACCTAGCCATCAAACTGGGAGTGTCTCAGGTGATGACTCTCCAGTGAGTCCGAGGTTCGTTATACGGGCAATGTCTCGCCTCACTCTCGTCGTAATACACGGGCTCATGCAGCAAGCCAACGTAGAGCCCCCCAGTCTGAGGAGGGGGTTGCTTATACTGGAGTTGAGAAGGAGACAGATGCTTCGGAGCAACAAAAGTAGGCACAAACCCCAGAGGCTGACAATCATGAAACTGAGGAACATGCAAATGAGATTGAACTCTGGGATAGTGATGATGAGGCTATACATTTTGCAGTCTCCCGGACGACGGATCCCTTAACTGCCGGGGCACTTATTGTATTTCTGTTGGGCCGTTAGACAGTCCCTAGAGCTAAATTTATTTACACTCACGGGCTTATAATGGATTCTAGGGGGTTCCAACAGTCGGTCTTCCAGGATGTTCGGTTCGTAATGGAATAACTTGATCGTATCCCGGAAATTAAAGATACTTTTAAATCATATAAGTTTGGTAGAATGGTGCAACCTCCGTCTTACTATGGGCCCGCCATAGTTGAGGAGGTTATTCTAATTATGCTGCTAGTCTACTGAACTCTATGGAGGGTACCTAGTCTAAGAAGGTGAAGAACAGATCGTATCTAGTAGGTCCTCGCGATCGCATGTGGTGGTACGTGGTACACGAGTGTATATTACAGAAAACACCAAAAACTGATTCCTATTTTGGCCAGATTACCGAGCTCCTCCAGATGGACAATTCATGGACAAACACTTGAGGATTATGGATGAGGGGAAAATGTCTGATTCATCATCTCGGGATGAACTATTGGAATGGATTGCCGAACGAATCACCATTCAGGGGACAGAGGTTGCTTGGTTTACGAGATCTAAGTGTCCTATCATCAAAGCATCTCTAACCTTTGTTGCAATGTTTTGGTGGTTAGTGGTGCGGCCCTGGCTGCGGCCCACAGGAAACAACAATTTACTCCAACCTTCGCATGCCTCTCTGGTAGCATGCCTAATGTCCTGGTACAGAGTAAATGTGGGACAGATTATTACTTTTGAGATGTGGGACCGGGCCTTATCCGATAGAGCTGGTATGCCCTTCACGTGTTTTGTTCATGCTCTTTGCGAATTGACCGATGTTCCTACCACTCACTTTTTGGACAAGAAAATAGCTCCAAATGGTGTAGCAAATATTGCTCTAATTAAAGATGTCCAAAATCCTCTCATGCAGAACAGAACACGCTAGCCAGAGGGCCCAACAAACTTTGTCATTGCACCTCTACATCAACCCTTGCCATTTGAGAATTACCCACTGCCCCACCATCAGGCAAGGCTTCTGAGCATCCTAAGGGTGGTGGTGCAGTCCCTATTACACACCCGCCAAATGTTTGATAAAATGTCCGACTAGGGTTTCATGAGGAATTGAAGGTTCAAAGCATGAGATATGATATGAATGATGTTATTATAATGAAATGAGTTTATATATACGATGAATTCTATATAAAGTGTTGCATTAGACCATGCCCAATCTGGGGGGACCAAGAGCCCAGATAACCTAAATGGGTGTTCGTGCTCAACAACCTAGTGAGGGGTTTGTACTTCACCACCAGGGTGATTGGGTAGCATTATCATCAACCTAGATGGGGTTTCGTACTCATCAACCTAGTGAGGGACTTGTACCACACCACCTAGGTGATAGGGTGGCATCATCACCAACCTACCAAAGGGTTTGTACTTTGGAAAGCTAGCCTGGTCTCTTCTACACATATGATATCCTATATGAGCATAAGTTACTTGATCATGTTTTACTTATGCATTGATCATACATGCCGTATTTTTATATTATGCATATTGCCTATCGTTATGCATTTTGATTAAGGTGTCTATCTCT
>JAPFFP010082767.1:0-22102 GCA_026153255.1 Solanum medicagineum | reverse complement strand
AATAATAACTTGAACTCATAAACTACGTAGCCAGCGTAGGATAGGATTGTACCAAGGTACAACTCCTCACTTGCCACTGAGTTGACCCAGTCTTAGGATGGATCCACTCCCATAGTTTTCATTTCTTACCCCAGCAAAGTATAGGACGACTCTGGCAGCGTGGGTAAGACGTTATATCACCACGAAGCTCATATTGGTGGTTGTTAGTTAGAGAAACTCCCCATGTTAAAGCAAGTTAGATTTTACATATAGATTTTTGGCATGTTCTATTTTCAGCATGTATTGTATTTGTTACTTATACTACTTTATTTTGAGTTATGTTTAATTACTTTGAAAGTGTTGCCTTATCCTGAGTTTCTGTTTTGGCCATTTTACATACCGTACATTCCACGTACTGACGTCCTTAGGACCTGCATCATTTCATGATGCAGACACAGGTGATAGAGTCCCTCAGCAGATGCTCTGTGGAGGAGCAGACATCCATCCCGCTATTGATGAGGCCTCTTCTCAATAAGGGTTTTTTGAAGTTTTATCTACGTTTTTCCCTTTTAGTATTTCCTTCACTTGTGGCTACTTGGGGCCTGTCCTCGTAGTTGTTACAGATTATTCTAGTTAGAGGTTCCATAGACTATGTGACAAGTATTTCAGATCTCTTTATTTCAGTTGTTGTCGAGATACTTCTCATTTCAGTTTATTCATACATTTTGATATTCTTAGCTTATTATATTGAAGCCTTTCCATTTTGATTTAAGTCTTTTGCTGAGTAGAGTAGTTAGACCAAGTGGTTCACTTAGGACCAGAAATGGTTCTGGGTGTCGGTCGTGCTCAGTGTGTGAACTCGGGACGTGACAAACTTAATATCAGAGCACAGAGTTCAAGAGTCCTAGGGAGTCTATGGAACCGTGTCTAGCAGAGTTTGTATTATGGGTGTGAAGCATGCCATATCTATAATAGGAGGCTATAGGACATTAAGGAGTGTCACTATCAGTTGCTATTTCCTTTCGTGCTTTAGAGTTTACCTCTGTTAAGTCCCTTCTAACTCGTGCATTCAAGCCTTGTTTTCAGATCATGCCTCCATGCAAAGCCAATAGACCAGCAAGGGGCAGAGGGTGCCCAGCTAGACAAAATGCATACCATCCTGACCCAATTCCTGAGGTCCTAGAGCTCTAGTTATGCCTGCCTAGCAACCACCGCAAGCGGATATCTCAAATGCTGAGCTCGGCCAGGCCATCCAGACTTTGGCACAGATGGTCACTACTAGGGAGGTCGCTAGGAAAATGGCAGGAATGATGGATCAGATACCACCAGGGTTCGTAATTTTCTGAGAATGAACCCACCTGAGTTCACGGGGTCTAATATGAAGGAGGATGCCGAGAACTTTATTGAGGAGCTCCAGAAAGTATTTCAAGTTATGCATACATGTGATGCTGAGCCGATTGAGTTAGCTGCCTACCATCTCAAAGGAGTAACTAGGCTCTGGTTTGATCAGTAGAAAGGAGGCAGAGCAGAAGGGGCACCAGCTTTGAGTTGGGTAGTGTTTGAGGAGGCCTTTTTAGGAAAGCACTTTCCTAGAGAGTTGAGGCAGGCTAAGGTGAGGGAATTTTTGAATGTAAAGCAGGAGAACATGAGTGTGTGAGAGTACAACCTCAAATTTACTTAGTTATCCTACTATGCTCCAACTATGGTGGCATACATGCGTACTAGAATTGACCTGTTTGTGTCAGGGCTCTCTCAGATCACTAAGAGGGAGGGTAGGAATATTATGCTGATTGGGGATATGGACATAGGGTCTCTTGATGACTTATGTGCAGCAGGTAGAGGAGGAGAAAATGCAGGATAGGAAGGAGTTCAGGAGCAAGAGAGCCAAGATATCAGGCTAGGAGACAGGTAAGAGGGGGCTGGAAATGGAAATTACTCATTCTTTCATCCTAAGTTATCCAGACCAACACCCTCAACTGCTAGTGCACCTGCACCGAGGGTTAGGAATTTGTAGGGATCACAGAACCGTAGGTTTTTGAGCAGCCAGTCACAGGGTAGCATAACTCAAGGATCAACTCCTTACCCCATTTGTGTCAAGTGTAGCAAGTATCATCCAGGAGAGTGCCTTATGGGCATGAATGGTTATTTCAAATGTGGCCAAGTGGGGCACTTGTTAAAGGATTGTCCTGTAGGAAAGAAAAATGTGAGAGATAACAATCTTAATCAGTTTGTTCAGCACCACAGGGTAAGCCAGTACACAGGGGTACTACATCAGGAGTAGGCGGGGGCACAAACCGCTTATATGCCATGGCCATCAGACAGGAGCAGGAGAAGTCACCAGATGCAGTTACCGGTATGCCCAAAGTCTTTAGTTATGATGTATATGCATTATTAGACCTAGGTGCCACATTGTCGTTTGTGACTCCCTATGTAGCTATGAAGTTTGGGGTCAGTCCAGAATGTCATTTTGAGCCTTTTAATATCTCCACCAATTTATAGGGGTTGTCCAGTATTAGTTTATATAAGAATATCATAGCTAATTTGGTTGAGTTAGACATGGTAGATTTTGATGTCATCCTAGGCATGGATTGGCTTCATGCTAGTTATGCCTCCATAGATTGCAGAACCAGGGTGGTCAAATTTCTATTTTCTAATGAGCCAGTCTTAGAGTGGAGGGGTAGCTCATCTTTTCTTAAGGGTCAGTTTGTCTCATATCTCAAAGAAAAAAAGTTAATTTCCAAAGGGTGCATATACCACCTAGCCAGAGTCAAGGATTCTAGTGCCGAGGCACCATTTCTCCAGTCTGTCCCAGTTGTGAATGAGTTCCCAGAAGTCTTTCCTGAGATCTTCCCGGAGTCCCTCCTAATAAGGAGATAGACTTTGGGATAGATACCCCTCTAGATACTCAGCCTATATCTATTCCACTAGTATGACTCCCCCTAAGCTAAAAGATTTGAAAATGTAGTTGAAAGACCTCCTAGATAAAGGTTTCATTAGACCAAGCATCTCACCTTGGGATGCTCTAGTTCTCTTTGTGTGTAAAAAAGACGGTTCTCTTAGAATGTGTATAGATTACCGTCAGTTGAATAAGGAAACCATAAAGAACAAGTATCCTTTTCCCATAATTGATGACTTATTTGACCAACTCCGGGGTGCTACTTATTTCTCCAAAATAGACCTCAGATCTGCGCACCATCATCTTAAGGTTAGAGAAAGAGACATCCCTAAGATAGCTTTCAGAACCCGCTATGGTCATTATGAGTTTTCAGTCATGTCATTTGGACTGACAAATGCACCAGAAGCTTTAATGGATATTATGAATAGGGTGTTGAGGCTGTACCTAGATATGTTCATCATTATGTTCATAGATGACATCTTGATCTACTCTCACAATAAGGAGGAGCATGCTGATCATATTAGGATTATCCTTCGGACCCTTAAGGATCGGTAACTATATGCCAAATTTTCCAAATGTGAGTTCTGGTTAGCATCTGTGGTGTTTTGGGGGCATATTGTGTCTGGTGAAGGTATTAAGTTGATTCCCAAAAGATTGAGCCAGTAAAGAATTGGCCAAGGTCCACAAATCCAACAGAGATAAGGAGTTTCTTGGGCTTAGCAAGTTACTACAGGCGTTTTGTAGAGGGATTTTCTTTTATCTCAACTCCCTTAACTAAGCTAACTCAGAAGAAGGTTAAGTTCATATGGTTAGAAGCTTGTGAGAAGAGTTTTCAAGAGTTGAAAACTAGGTTGACTACAGCCCCGGTCTTACCCCTACCTAAGGGAGCTGATGACTTTGTGGTAAACTGTGATGTTTCCAGAGCTGGGTTAGGATGTATACTAATGCAAAGAGGCGAGGTGATAGCATATGCCTCCAGACAGCTTAAGACCCACGAGAAAAACTACCCCACCCACGATCTTGAGCTTGTTGCTGTGGTGTTTACTCTAACAATCTGGAGACACTATCTCTACGATGGGCGTGTAGATGTATTTACGGACCACAAAAGCTTGCAGTATGTATTCAGCCAGAAGGAGCTAAACCTGAGGCAGAGGAGATGGTTGGAGCCACTGAAAGACAATGACATAAGCATCCTAATCACTCAGGTAAAGCTAATGTAGTTGTTAATGCTCTTAGCAGGTTAACCATGGGGAGAACTGTACACATTAAGGATAAAATGAAAGAATTGGCTGAGAAAGTGCATAGACTAGCCTGTTTGGAGGTAAAGATTGAAGATTCTGACGAGGGTGGTGTCATTTTCAAAAATGGATCAGAGTCATCCTTGCTGGAGGAGGTGAAAGAAAAGAAATACAGGGATCCTATCCTCCTTCAACTGAAAGAAGATGTTTAGAACCAGAAAGTATTAGTGTTTGCAAAAGGGGGAGATGGAGTCTTGAGATACCAAGATAGACTGTGTGTGCCAAGTGTTGATAGCCTTAGAGATAGGATCCTAGCTGAGGCTCATATGCCAGATACTCTATTCACCTAGGTGCAATAAAATTGTATAGAGATCTACGGGAAGTTTATTGGTAGGGTGCCATAAAAAGGGACATTGCAAAGTTTGTGTCCAAATGTCCGAATTGCTAGCAAGTTAAGGTGGAGCATCAAAGACCTTGCGGTGTGGCCCAGAATATTGAAATTCTAGAGTGGAAGTGGGAGCTGATTAACATGGACTTCATAATAGTCTTACCTTAATCTCGTAGACAGCATGATTCGATATGTGTCATAGTAGACAGAATGACCAAGTTAGCTTACTTTCTACCGGTCAAGGCGACTAATACAGCTGAGGACTATGCCAAACTTTACCTTAAGGATATTGTTAGATTGCATGGGGTCCCTATATCCATTATTTTAGACAGAGGAGCTCAGTTACAGCATAATTTTGGAAGTCCTTTTAGAAAGGGCTTGGTACAAAGGTGAATCTTTGTACAGCCTTTCATCCATAGACAAACGGGCAAGCGGAGTGGACCATACAGACCGTTGAAGATATGTTAAGAGCATATGTGATAGACTTTAAAGGTAACTAGGATGATCACTTACCCTTGATTGAATTTTCTTATAACAACAGTTTCCAGGCTAGCATACAAATGAGGCCCTTTATGGGAGAAGGTGCAGATCACCCATTAGGTGGTCTGAAGTTGGTGAGGCAGGATTGATAGGACCTGATTTAGTCCATCAGGCTATGGAGAAGGTGAAAGTGATCCAAGAAAGTATAAAGACAACCCAAAGCCGACAAAAATCTTACACTGATGTTCGTAGGAGAGATTTGGAATTTGAGGTAGGTGATTGGGTGTACCTGAAGGTGTCACCAATGA
Organism: Solanum medicagineum; assembly: GCA_026153255.1. Classification (NCBI taxonomy): domain Eukaryota; kingdom Viridiplantae; phylum Streptophyta; class Magnoliopsida; order Solanales; family Solanaceae; genus Solanum; species Solanum medicagineum. Next base: position 16,813 of record JAPFFP010082767.1, on the reverse strand, counting down.
AGGGAGGTATGAGATTTGGGGAAAAGGGGAAGCTCAGTCCACGATATATTAGGCAGTACCAGATTGTTAAGAGAGTTGGGAATGTGGCATATGAATTGGAATTGCCACTGGAGTTAGCTGCTATTCACCCAGTATTCCACATTTCTATGCTTAAGAAATGTTTGGGAAAAACCACGCTGGTTGTACCTTAAGAGAGTATTGGGGTCAAGGACAGCTTGACATATGAAGAGGTCCCAGTGTAGATATTAGACCGACAAGTTTGCAAATTGAGGACTAAGGAGATTGCTTCGGTAAAAGTATTATGGAGGAACCAGTTCGTTGAGGAAGCCACATAGGAAGCAGAGGAAGATATAAAGGCCAAAATATCAACATTTGTTTGTAGGCCTCAATGAGGATCTTGAAGGTAAATTTCCATGATTGATCTTAGAGATTTATATTTGTTTAAGTTCAATAATCTTGTACATTTTGAGCCAACTCTTTATATCATTGTCATTTGAGGACGAATGATCCCAAGGGGGAGATATTGTGACACCCGATGAAATTACAAAAATACCCCTAGAAAGGAAACATGCGCATAACACGTCTTTCCATGCTTCGTTTGCGAATCCGGGACCAGATTTGCGATCAAAGCCAAAAATTAAGAAGAAAAATGGTCTTAGCCCGATTTTAAAGCAACCGGCCAGAAAATAATTTTTACAAATTTTTCGAGATAGTGAGGGTGCGCCCATGGCGCGACGCGCCTGGATGCAGACCCAAACTTAAATTTTTTTTAAAAATTTCGACGGGAAACTAGAAATCTCGAATTTGTGCGAAATACATATGTCCATTCCCCAGGAATGACACGAACATGGTGTACGGGTTGAAATTTTCTTCTGTTTGTTTTTAAGAAAGGGTAGTTCCGACTTTTCCCACCCTCCTTAAGCCTTAATTAGTAGGTTTTCACCAAAATTAAACCTCTAGAATGTACTAATTCACATAACTATCTTCAAAACTTTCCAAGAAACTCATAACATAGAATCAAGAAGTAAGTTAGGGCTTTCAAGAACTCTCCTCAATCCTTCCAAGAACTAATTCCTCAAGTATGTAAGTCCCTCCAAAAGTTATCCTACATATGTCTAGTATCTTTAACTATAGTCTTTACCCAAGCTTTATGCTTTTGAGTGGAGATTAATTATCTTCCTAACTTGTTAAGGTTTTCGAATTTCCTGTTCATGAAGATTTTCTTGGTAGAAATCATGGCCATTACTGATTTAGTTACCAAATTAAGCTATTGAAACAAGAATCATAGTTATGTGACATTCCTGAAAACTTTATCTATAATTCTTGAAAAGCTATTTGTTCACAGTTGAAGCTAAGTTTAAGAAGTACATAAAAGCTTTGTGTTTACAAAATAATTGAGCAACACAATTATCTTACCTTGAGAAAGTTCTAAAGATACTATTTTCAGTAAGATAGAGAGAAAGTTTAAGAAAAGCTAAGTTGGGCTAAGTCCCAAAAGATCAAAGAGATATTTTGAGAACTCTACACTTTAAGTTATGAGCACTATAAAAGTTATTTTGGGAGTAGTATTGAGCACCGATATGAATGAAAGTAATACTAATAACTTGAATTCATAAACTACGTAGCCAACGTAGGATAGGATTGTACCAAGGTACAACTCCTCACTTGCTACTAAGATGACCCAGTTTTAGGATGGATCCACTCCTCTAGTTTTCGTTCCTTACCCAGGGAAAGTGTGGGACAGCTCTGGCAGCGTGGGCAAGATATTGTATCACCATTAAGCTCATAGTGGTCATTGTCGGATAGAGAAACTCCACAAGTCAAACAAGTTAGATTTTACATACAGATTTTTAGCATGTTCTATTTTCAGCATGTATTATATTTATTACTTATGTTACTTTATTTTGAGACATGTTTAATTACTTTGAATGTGTTGCCTTACCCTGAATTTCCATTTGGGCCATTTTACATACTGTACATTTCACATATTGACGTCCTCAGGACCTACATCGTTTCATTATACAGATGTAGCTGACAGACTTCCTCAGCAGACACTCTGTTAAGGACCAGACATCCATCCAGCTATTGGTGAGGCCTCTTCTCAGTCACGGGCTTTTGAAGTTTTATCTATGTTTTTGCCTTTTAGCATTTCCTTCAGTTGTGGCTACTTGGGTCCTGTCCCGGTAGTTGTTATAGATTATTCTAGTTAGAGGTTCCATAGGCTATGTGATAAGTATTTCGGATCTCTTTTATTTCAGTTGTTGTTGAAATACTTCTCATTTCGGTTTATTCATACATTTTGGTATTCTTAGCTTGTTATATTGAAACCTTTCCAATATGATTTAAGTCTTCCGCTGAGTAGAGTAGCCAGGCCAAGTGGTTCGCCTGGGACCAAAAAAGGATTCTGGGTGTTGGCCGCGTCCGGGGTGTGGACTCAAGGCGTGACAATAGCTCCAGTGACATCCATAGCCATAGGGTTAAGCGGATATTTATTCCATGTATGTGCTTCGGCATTAGGATCCCATTGTTGTGGATCAACGTCCTCAAGCTGAGGTGGGTTATTAGAATTCTCATTACGGTTCTGGTTTAGAGCTATATTCACTACATTATTTGCAGCATTATTTACGTTGTCTTGGCCATTCTTCTCAGCGTTCTTTGGATCTCTGGGTCAAACGGAGTCATGGAAATGCCTCGATTTCGAGTGTTGTGCATACACTACACCTGGATACTAAAACAAAAACAAAAATAACAAGAACATAAAATGAGGAAAATAAGCATTTATTCCCGAACTACTCAAATTAAACAAGTCTATCCATATTCCTTGACAACACGTCAAATTCTTGATGTCACCCAAGCTACATGTTCTTTTTGAAGGCTAAGGCAGCCATTGTCAAGATATATAATCTAAACAAGGTTAGGGTCGAACCCACAGGGAATATGGTAGACTTAAAGTAATTCCAAGCAATTAGAGTTGATTAACCTACTTATCTCCCCAAAAGGGAGGGGGGAGGGTTTGTAAAACTATAGAAAGAAATCCTAAACTAAGACAAGTTGTGAAACCAGTAAGAAGAGTAACTAGGGTATTGTATTCCCCATGATTTCCTAACTTAATATTACCAGATAATCACATTCTTTTCTAGTGTGTAGCATTTAGAATGGTAACCTAAGTTTACCAAACCCTTTGATCCAGGTGAGAAGTAAATTTCACTATATGATTTAATCTATCCCCAAAGTGTGACATTACTAACCCTTACCTATTGATCTAGTACAGCCTCCCCTTGATCTAGTTTGGTTGATTAAACGAGAAACATCAATCGAATCTTGTTAATTAATCTCTTTTTCTATTCATTACTACCTTGATCGAATCAGTAACACTAGGCAAGTTTTAATATTTTCGACCATTAAAAAGTAATCAAAACGACGAGAATTAATTAGTACATGCATGCATGCACACTTTCCAAGAATTACAAATTATTTGATTTTACCTTGTTAGTTCTTCATAGTACCCACAACACTAGTTGTGGATTTAGCTACTTATTATCATTGTAGATGCAAGAATCATGATATTGACTAACATAATTAAGCACTTACAAAAATGAAATTAATAACAAGAAATCCAAGCTCTTTAACGAAAATCACAAGTATGAATTAAGATCACAAAATATTATTTTCCAACTGACTCACAATGCTTCTCACGTTCTTTACTGACTCTCTCGAGTTCAACAACAAAAGATAACCTAAAAACCTATTTATAGTACTTAAAATACAAAACCAAATCAAAATAGGAGAACTAGGTTCGGCATACTTTACAACCATCTCTATGGGCCACATAAAGTTCTACGGCCCGTAGTCAGGGCTTCATAGACTTTATCTTCAATTCTGGGGTTGACTTCTACGAAAACTAACTATGGTTCGTCTAAAGACTTATTGCCCATGAAGGGTTTCGTCTAATAACTTTTCGGCAACTTTTCACTTTCTGATACTCAGGGTATGACAACATATATATGACTCGTACAAAGTTCTACGGCTCCTTTGCATGTTCATAGATTTAACTTCAGAAAATATCTCCTTCACTAGATTTTGCTACGAAACCAACTCTACGGCCCGTGGAAACTTCCACGGCCTATAAAGGGTGTCGTAAAATGGCAAAAATGTCAACTTCTGTACACCTAGCCTAAAATCATGCAAACCTTGTAATCCTGCAAAGCAAACATAAAAACACATCAAATCTACTAACACCACTTTAAGAATACAGAAAATTCCATCTTTTAAGCATCAAAAGTGTTGTATTTTGATAACACATCTTTTATCCAAAGGGATCTTAACTTCAGGCAAAGAAGGTGGTTGAAACTTCTTATAATGACACGAGTGTTCAATATCATCTCAGCAAGGCAAATATTATAGCCAATGATCTTAGTAAAAGATGGAAAGATAGAAGTCTTCGCACAAGGGGGAGATGGTATACTCTGGTATCAAAGAAGTTTCTGTGTGTCCAATGATGGTGAGTTGAAGAAGTTGATCATGCAAAAATCCCAAAACACTTTATATTACATCCATTCTGGCACTTCCAAGATGTATAGACACTTGAGGGAGATTTATTGGTGGAATGGAATGAAGAAGGCCATTGTTCAATTTGTGTCAGCGTGTGCCAATTGCCAACATGTTAAGGTTGAACACCAAAAGCTAGGTGGCATAACACAAGACATTGATATTCCTACTTGGAAGTGGGAAGAGATCTACATGGATTTTGTAGTTGGGTTGCCAAAGACCAAAAAATATTTTGACTTCATATGGATGATAATTGACCGCATGACGAAGTCGGCTCATTCCTCCTGGTCAAGACCCTATTCAGTGCCAAGGACTATGCCTGCTTGTATATTTGAGAGTTGATGAGGTTACATGGTATCCATTGTTCATTATATTGGATAGTGGAGTCCAATTCACTTCCCATTTCTGGAAATATTTTCAAAGAGGACTTGAAACTAGGGTGAAGTTGAGTAGGCTTTCCATCCCTATACTGGCGGACAAGTTGACAGGACTATTCAAACATTGAAAGATATGTTTAGAACTTGTGTGTTGGAATTTAACGGGAGTTGGGATGAACACTTGGCACTTATCGAGTTTGCCTACACCAATAGCTTCCATGTAAGTATTGGGATGGCACCATTTGAGGCATTGTATGGCCCATTGGGTGGTTTGAAGTCAGTGAGGAGGCATTAATGGTACCAGACTAGGTGATGAATGCTATAGAGAATATTAAAAGCATAAGGGAGAAATCGCAAACAACCCAAAGCCAACAAAAGTCCTTCTTTAATGTGAGAAGAAGGGAACTTGAGTTCCAAGTTGGTGATTGGGTCTACTTGAAGGTGTCTTCAATGAAAGGTGTGCTCTGGTTTGGTAAGAAAGAGAAATTGATTCCTAGATATTTGGGACCCTATAAGGTGGTGAGAAGAGTGGAGAAAGTGGCATATGAGTTGGACCTATCCAATAAGTTGCATTTGATTCATCTGGTCTTCCATATGTTGATGTTGAAGAAAATTCATAGGTGACCAAAGTTCCATAGTTCCTTTCCATGATGTGGATATTGAAGAGGATTTAAGTTATAAAGAGGTACCGGTGAAAATCTTAGACTGCAAGTGAAGAAGCTAAGGAACAAGGAAGTTGCATCCATCAAAGTGCTTCGGAGAAACCAATAAGTTGAGGGTGCTACATGGGAAGTGGAAGCGGATATGATGAAGCATTATCCACATCTATTTCACTCTACTCAAACCTAAGGTATTAAGAAATTCTTCCTAAAACCTCAAAATCCATGCATTCTTGTTTTTCATGGTGTATACATTTATTTAAATGTTTATGAACTGTTTTGAGACATGTTTTAAGTATCAAATCCCAAATTTTTGAGAAATGATGCTTAACTTGGATTTTCATGTTGGGTTGTTAGTTGCTAGTTTATTCCTTAGAGCCCACCTTTAAGTACATTCGGGGATGAATATTCCCAAGGGGAAGATATTGTAATAACCGTTAATTTAGGAGCCTTAAGTACAGAAAGTTGGCTCGAAAAATGACCTGAAGTCTGGCTTATGAGGGTGATGTACAACTTGTAAGTGGACGTATGACCAGTAGGTTCCGTTCTTAAACATAGAACTTTAGGAAGGGGAAACGTTTCCAAGTGCGGGTAATCCAAAAGCCAAGTGATGACTCGTTATGACCTGTAGATTATTTCATGAGTGGGACCCATATATGAAGGAAATTTGGAGTTTGCTGGAACATGACTTACGAGTTATCAGACGGCCCGTGGAGTAGGATATGACTCGTGGTTTTGAGTCCAGGATAGTCAGTTTTCAGGGAATTTTAGATGTGTTATCAGATGAAGGGACTTATAATCCATAATTGGGGTCTCGTAGGTCGATTCAGACAATTTAAAATGAGGAGAAGTTTTGTCATTTTCATTCTTTCCATTCCTAGACTAAGTCGTTTTGTGGACGGGAAATGGATCCTAAATCAGCTATTAAGCCCTAAAAAACCCCCATTGTCATCATTCTTTTAACTCCAAAAATTATCTAAGGCAAAAGGCTCTCAAGAACAAGGCTAAGGTTTTTAAGATTTCTTCCTTAAAGGCTTCAATTTCATTTATCTCTAGTTCCCCAGGGTATATGAGTCGATTTATAGGTATTTCACCCATAAAGTTCCTTATTAAGTATTTTATCTTTCTTTAAGTTCCTCAAGTTAATGTGCATGCTTATGATGATTTCATGATATTTATGTTATTAAATGATACTTATGAACTCCAACAACTATTTTTCTATGTATATATACATGCACATTTGACTAATGATGATGATTCCAAAATGGGTTTCGATGTGATAAAGGTTGGATGTTTTTGATGTTCCTTTAAAAGAGAAATTTTCTTATAACTTATATGATTTATGATTGTTCCACGATAAAACCTAACCCACCTAGTTTTAAGTAAAGCTTTCTATGATTTATGATTATGATTAGGGCATTAATGAAGAGCTTCAACGTTAAGTTTATCAAAGATATGAGTATGATGATAATTGCCCTAAAAGATGTTTAAGAAAGGTCCCCAAGATGGAAGGACAAATTCTCATTTGGTGATTCCTAAGTTCAAGCTACTCATATAATTACTACTATGATTTGAAGTTAAAATTTAAAGATTTTCGTAGGATGACTTAGCACTGAATATGACATTTTGGTGGTGTTTGGCAAGGGAGCCTTAGAAGCAACCCTTTGTCGCATTAACTATGTGTCACCATAGGAGCCCTTGTAGGCTAGGCTAGTGGATCCACGTAGGCTATCTATGTCATTGTGATGCATGCAAAGTTGATGGAGCTCCACTGAACAAGTGGTCTCCCCGTGCCAACATAGGAGGTTATGTTGGATTCCATGTAGTAACTCACATGGTCTTATATGTCGGTTAAGGTCTACTCCCACAAAACTTATGATCTTATGTTATGTTTTCATTATAGGTGCTTTCTTATGCATTATCTCATATTGACCTTCAGTTATATTCCTCGTCCATGCTTAAGATTACCTTATGTATCTTTTATCATATGTATACCTATACGTTATGTTTAATATTGATGGCATTACAATTTCATTCATGCAATGCATCTCACATACTTAGTACATTCAGAATGTACTAATGCATATTTTGCCTACATGATTTAACCATTTAAAGGCAAGCACTCCTTAACTGGTTCATGGCTAGTACACATAGTTGAAGACTAGCTTTACTATTCACGGTGAGCCCTTAGTTCAGAACTCCTCCATTTTTTCATTCTATCTTGTATCTTTGCTTTGATTTTAAATGATGCATTTGTAGCCCTTCTAAGGCATTTATGTTCTATGGTGCTCTATTTTAGACTTCTTCCTATTTGATGGAGATCGATCGATACCAATCTCATTTGCTTATGATGTAGTTGGTATGCATATGGACAAATAAGATGATTATAGTATTCGCTCTGCTTTTTAAAGTTGCTTCATCGTCAAATTGACCCTTAGTCCCTTCTTCTTACTTTTTTCTCAAGAGTTTTACTTAAATACCTAAGAATGCTTAATTTGCTTGAGATGGCTTGGGTGACGTGCCTTCGGGTATCTCATTCATCGTGTGACGTCTAGGCCCTTAGGTCGGGTCATTACAAGAAGTCACTAGATAACCTAACTTTTGCAAAATATTATATTGAACTCAATAGGTAACATAGTTTGCAAGTCAACTTGGTTCAAGGGGATTCTTTGTGACCTTAGTTCATTCCAAATCTCTTCTTACACTAAAGAGTGGACCTTAATACCAATCTGCAAATATAGAATCACCTGGTATGACTCTATACGAAGAACATTTCGTAATATTATAATTTTCAATTACAAATCCTTACTGTAAGCTTTAAATAACACCAAATCTATATAATGATGTCTTGATTCTCTTGACTTTTTCATCTTTTTTGGAACTTTTGGCTAAGATCTATTTATTTATGCTCTTCTTTAGGTCAGTTTCTCTTACTTCACTATTTTTTATCGCAGAATAATATAATATTATGTCAAAGAATATTAAAATGTAACGATTTTTATTTTCATGACTCCCATAACCAATTATTACTACAACCCCTAAAATAGTTTAACCTCATACTCATGACATTATTTAGTGTATCATATTGTAATCTTATAAATATAGATATTATAAGACTTTGTAGAAATAATTACAATAGCCTTTTAATTATATTTTCGACACTTACTGAATTCATACTTAATTTGATTTGAATTAGAATAAAATGAATATTATTAATTTTTTTGGTTGCTAATTTTCTTGTATTTTTAGATATTTACAAAAATATTTGTATTTTGGTCACATCCATAATAAAACGAGAAATGATTGTTTATGTTTTGTCTCTGTAAAAAAAAAAAAGAAGACAAACTATTGCCCAACAAGGATCAAACATATTTTAGTATTTGGTGGGTGAGACTACCTCTTTCAAAGCTCCTCCATTTTTTTTTCGATTGATTCTTCTTTGGACTCCCCGTTTTCCCCATATCTGATGCTGAAACCTCTCGGCCTTCATTCTATCTCTGGTTTTCTTCTGGGTAAGCCTTAATTTTATTTTACCTTCCCTGTTACTTACTACTTGATAAAATCTAGCCCTAATTTTTTTTTTTGCCTTCCTAGTTGCTTACTACATAATAATTTTTCAACTCAATCTATCCTAAAATTTTTAGGAGATCACTGCGCTGCCTCTATTTGATGATCAATAATCTTTCTGGTGTGTATTTTCTTATGTCAAACCTACTTTCTCACCCTAATGATTTCTTTCTACGAAAACTATTTTGGCTTCTCCTTCATTGATTGTTGAATTGAATTATTCCTTTGTCTTCTATCATGTTATAAAACTTCATTGCTAGTCTCTCTTATGTCAAGATTTAGATGAGAGGACCAGTAATCTTACAATGCGAAAACTATGGCAATTTAATCAATCCTGAGGAATATAAAATTGAACCATCACTTTGCTATACTATCGTATTATAAATGTTGTGAGACATGAGAGAATTTAATTCTGATGATCTTTCCTCTGCCAAGGCACCTCAGAAGAATGTATGTATTGATTATTCTGAGGCCTGACTTTTTCCCCTTATATTGAAAGAAAGCTCTTGTTCATGAATAATGTTTCCATGGGGAATAGTTATCTTTAAACAAACAAACTTTGTACTTTTTAAAGAAGATAGCAAGCTTAAATGACTTTCCTTTTAATAATCGATGTGGTAGATAAGTTGTTGTGTCTTAATAAACTTGCACAACGTTATTACATGGTCATACACTAGCAGAATATGGAAGTTTAAGTGAATTGACAATTATTATCATATAGGACAACATCGAAGGACGACGTCAGAATGAACTTGCTTATGTTTGCATAAAGTGACACTATATGATTATATAAATGCCTTTTATTGCAAAGACTGAGGGGTACTCTCCGAAGGAGAAATCATTTAGATGTAGAAGGATATCTTCTTTGAAAAAAAAGCTAGACCCTTTTAAAAGTCAATCAAACTGAGAGAAACTACTAAATCAGAATGAAAAAGTTCTCAAATTTAGCATCTATGTAGCTGGAAAGAAGAATCTGTGCTAACATTTCAGTGACAATCTTTGTTGCTCGGACTCTCCAAATAGACTATTACCCCTATGTCAGATCCTCCAAAAGTGCGCTACTTTTGGTGATCCTGACACGCATCCATCAATATTATTGAAGAGTCTGAGCAACAAGTTGGTAACCTCAACTTTCAACTTACCAAAACACTCAAATTATTTAATAGATCATGATCTACCAAACTGCCATGGATGATGCATTCCAGCCTTTTCAATTCAGATACTTGTTGGTTATTATTCTTTAGTTGTAAAATTTTCTCTCAAGTTCATTTTGGATTAATTTAAGGATTAACCATCAAATATGTATGCATCATCCACTGACATCATACATATGTGATAATAGATAATTTAAGGTTCGTAAACGGGCCCAATATGTCCTATTATTTTGCCTATTTAAAAAAATATTTATAAAATATATTATATAGTAATTGACCTATATTTTGTTGACATTATTTATTGGAACAATTATTTTTTATACATTGAAACTTTTATGATTTATCATTTACCACTACATAATGACATAAATTTATCAGGAATCGAAGTTAATCTATTTATTAGATTGAATTGAATTATATAAAAATCACAATTCAGTGTGCGTTACTATTTCAAAATTAATATTTTAAATTTTGTTGCTCAAGTAGAAATTAGAATCAAGAAAGTCAAACGTGAAGTTCAACATATAATGTATCTTAATTAATAACAAAAAACTATTTACGTACATAATATTTATTTATTCTATTTTTCATGTAGAATAATATCTACCGTTCTAAAAAAATATGAAATTAGCTATTGACTTCATTGCTAATTGTTAGTAGCTAATATAAATCCGTATAAAGGTTAAAATAATAAATTATATTTTAAAATAATAATTTTTTTATATTGTAGTAATTACTTTTAGTAAGCATAATGAATGGAAAAAAAATATTAAGTTAAACATCACAATAATTAGCAATAGAGAGAAAATAAAGTAAAGTACTAACAAAATAAGTTAACAGTTAAGTAAGGTTTTCTTATAGTTTGGATGTGCATTTAATAAAGTGTGCCAAGTTTAATGGACTTTTTAGCTATTAACTCATAACAAAATAGAGCAATTGAATTTTTGATATTACTTATAAGAAATAAAAATAAAAAAATTTCATAACATTTTGAAGAAATAATTGGACCCACATATTAAGATGTACATTTAATCTACATTTTTTTTTTACCTTTTCATTATATGACAATTAAAATTTTCTGGTACTTGGGTTGATTTCTCTGGAAATATCATACACACTTTACATAATGTAATAATTATCCTAAACTTCTTTTAATTAATTTTGTAAAAATATTCTTCATTGTCCTAGTTATAGCTTTCTATATAATAAATATAATAATTTAAAAAACTTTCTAGGAATAGTTAATATATGAAATTTTTGTAGGATATTTAACTATTGAAAGATGCTTCTAGAATATTTTTTTTTGGCTTATCTTTCTCGGTAGATTTTTATTAGCATGTGAAATTACTTTATTTTTTTTAATCTTTGATCATCATTGATTTTATATTACTACAGAATATAATAGAAAGATGTTTCTAGAAATATATATTTTTTTGATATATTTCTTGATAGATTTTTATTAGTGTGAGTACCCTTGATCGTCCTAAGTTTTATATTTTTATATAATATAAATTTCTATTGAATATAATAGAAAAATATTTCTAGAAATATATATATTTTTTAATATATTTCTTAATAGATTTTTATTAGTGTAAAATTATATTACCTATCACATTTTTATATAATAAAAATATCTCTTCTACATTTCGAGCTGTGTGTAAACCTGATCATTAAAGGCTAGCCTTTTGGTGGTGGTTCTTGTGTTAAAACAAAGAAAAAACAAAGGGCAAGAAGTTGACTGGGCTTCAGCCCTTCAGCCCTTCACCCGTAACAAAAGGGCTTTCAGCCTTAATAGTCCAACCAATTTTGGTTAGGAGTTTAAAGAACGAAAAAGGGAGCCGGCAGTTCGGTCGCTGCACCCAGAAACAACGACGAGGAGGGGACAAAAAATTAAAGAAGCTAAAGAGATTAATTGAGATTAGAAGGTCTTACCAGCAACTTTGGAAAAAAAAGGAGTTGCTTGCGTCTCTTCTTGTGAAAAACAAGAAGAGGATCCAAAAGAAAGAAAATTAATTAAATGAAGGAGAAATGAAACTCTTGCAGTTGCAACTATAGATTTCAAGGTATTTTATTTTTCTTTTTACATGGTTATATATGTATTATCATGGGTTAGGTTAAAGTAATATTGATAATTCTAATACGAATTTCGATTGATTTGGGTGTGAGAGAATACACATGAATAAAAGCAGATTTTATCCTACTAACGACATGTATACTTCTAGTATCATTAGTTTAATTACATTGTGATGCCATAATGGAATTGGTGTTTAACTGTAATGGAAAGCAATAGATATAAACTTTTATGATACCTCAAATTACTCACTGAAGGATATGAATCGATATTGAAGGAATTACAAAGAAATATTTCAGCAAGGCCATGGATAGCCAACTAACCTGTTTAAGCAAAAACAACTATGGGTATTTAGAATTTCGTCTCAGTTGTTGCTTAAATTAAGGGACTACTTAAATCAATGAGATAGACATGTAAGTGTCAGATCTTAATCTGAGAGTTGGGCATTTAAATTTTTATTATTGATTTCGCCTAAACAAAGAAATTAACTCGAAATCGACATGGTGTGATTACAGATTTATTGAATGGAGTCATCCAAATAGCTTGAGTTGACGAATTTGGTATTTCAACAGAAGTACAGTGAGTTTATAATCTAAACCCAATTTGTGTTTTATAAGACAAGTATATTGATAATTGAGATGATTACCGTTATTGAGAGAATTTGACATTTACTTGAGATATAGGTACTTTTATATGTATTTTCATTAAGTTTTGACATGATATGATTATAAGATTGAAATACCTTGTACTACTTTGAAAAGCTTATATGGTTTATAAAGAAAAATATAAATAGGAGTAGACCTTGATGAATCCTGTAACTAACGACGGGTTCGTTAGACCTGGTGTACCTTGTATTTACCCATTACAGATAGAGCCCTCGCTAGTGGGAAGGTAGAACTGGCATACCATTACCGATATCCCTCGATTAGGGATTTACTGATATGAAAGTTACAGTTATCGTTTATTCTTTTAAGAAGATAGACATACCGATTACATGATTCATTCTTGGAAACCTCCCGAATATGTATATGGTTTGATATGGAAGTGCTTTATTGAGTTTTTTTTCAAATGGTTAAGTTGATTTGCTTATATGAGACAACAAGATTGATTATGACTATTGATTTTGAAAGAGCATTTATTTCATGATTTTGATTATTATACTAGCATCTGACTTGTCCCTTATTAAAATGATTGTGGTTATTATTATTGCTCACTGAGCTAGCATCTCACTCCTCGCTATTTTTTTTTTCTCCTAGAGAATACATGTGATATTGTCGAGGTTTTAGTTAGCTAAAGTTCGCAAGTTGATTCCATGGTGAGCCCCGCTCTTGTTCGTGTGGGAAACAAACTTACTTTGTTATGGACCTTTCTTTGAATTCTTAGAGTCGCTCCATAGCCATTTCCTTTATAAGAGTCATGAGTCTTGTTTCGAGTCGTAGACATGTGATTAGTTTTAGACTTCTTTTCATATTTGGACATGGATTGGTATTTATGTGGCGATTGGATTGTTGATGGATTTTATGGTTTAATTTAGAGATGTTGTTAGTGGTGTTGCTGATTTCTGGTACAGGTTAAATTTTGGATAGTCCTAAAAACAGAGGAAGTTTTTCCCGATTTTCAGCAAAATTCTAGCAAGGCTTACTTTGGGATTCTTCCTCTTAAAGCCGGTCATGATCCTAAATTGGGTCGTGACACTATGATGGGAAGTAGATATCATTTTAACGCGGTAAAGACTAGGGATTGTAAATCGGCCAATTAAGTTCCTCGTTGTTGTTGAGCCATGGGTTTTTGAGACGAGGGTTTTCAGGAAACAACCTTTCTACTTCTAGGAGGTACTGGTAAGGTCTGTGTACATTCTACCTTCCCCAGACACCACTTGTGGGATTCCACTGTGTATGTTGTTGTTGTTGTTTGTACATGTTATTTTTCATTTTTGAATCCATTTCTCAATCAGCACAAGATACCTTCATCATGTCTATGTGGGTGTTTGGATTGTCTTGTTTTAGAGGTGCTTTTGACTTTTAAGCACTTTTTAATTTTTAGATGTGTTTGGCAAAGATATAAAGTGCTTTTAAGCACCTTAGTTTAGCCTTAAAAAGTACTTAAAAAAGGCAAAAACCAAAAGTAGGTACCTTTGGCTTTTAAGAAACTTTAAAAAAGCCTATTCAAACACCCCCTAACTCCTTTGAATGTGACTCATCTTCTCTTGCTCTTTCTGTTTTTTCCTTTATTGAAACATCACTTTTGTGTATGTTTCAATTGCTGAATATTCATCTGTTTCTTTACTTTTGTGAGAAATATAGGAGAAGAATATTATTAAATTGTTGTATACATTATTACATTGAGACCCTATTTATAGATAATATATTATACTTTTTTCCAAATAGGATACTATAATATAATCCTTTTGCAAGTAGGATTCTATATACTATTGTCATTCCTATTCCTATTCTTATTCTTAGTAGGATTGTGGATATTATTCTTGTTCCTATTCCTATTCTAACACTCTCCCTTAAGCTGGTGCATACAAGTTATATGTACCTAGCTTGTTACAAACATAATTAATACAACGATCGATGAAGAGCTTGGTAAGATATCTCAAGTTCATCACTCGACTTCAACAAATTGACAATCAATCTCAATGTGTTTAGTTTTCTCATGAAATACTGCATTTGATGCATAATGTCGATAAAACAAAGAGTAATAAATTCTTGAATTGAAGTGTTGAACTTCCCAAACTAAGCTTAGAAGATTATTTCATACTATAGAGTGACTTACACAATTGATATACAAGGCTACTAGACTCCTTCTTAGTAACAAAATCAGGTGGTTGCTCTATATAGATTTCTTCCTCGAGATCATCATGAAGAAAATCATTCTTAATGTTCAACTGATTAAAAGGCCAATGGTGAATGACAATATGGATCATCTCGAATTTGCTTGAAGAAAATCACTTTAAAACTGGTCCAGAACTTGCTCATGCGTCGAATTACTAAATTTGATGGCTAAAAGTGGTTATAAATTGAGAAATAAAATTATATGGGTAGGGTTGGAATGATGAAACAATCCTACTGAAAAAGAGAATTATATGGGTAGGATTGGAATGATGTCACGACCCAACACAAATAAGAAAGTAGTCACTGGAAAGATGACACGGTGTTACGCAAGTTGAATTTGAAAAAGTAGTCACCGGAAAGATGGCACGGTGCTATCCAAATCGGATATGAGAAAGCAGTCACCGAAAAGATGCATGGTGCTATGCAAATTAGATGAGAAAATAGTCACCAAAGATACATGATGACCTAATTTTTTGCTAACATAATCATTGGTCAGATGGGCGGCATATATGGGTTTTAGCTGCCCGAAGCTCTTTGATTTTCTACCAGGACCATAGAAGCTCTGGTACCATGTGAGAACTATAGGAGAAGAATATTATTAAATTGTTGTATCTACACTATTACATTGAGACCCTACTTATAGATACTATATTATACTCTTTTTCCAACTAGGATACTATAATATAATCCTTTTCTAAGTAGGATTCGATATACTATTGTTATTCCTATTCGTATGCTTAGTAGGATTGTAGATATTATTCTTGTTCCTATTCCCATTCTAACAAATTTCAACTTGCACTCTATTTTTATGCAGATGGATGCCAACTCAGATTCTGTTTCACCAGAATTGTCTAATTTTTCTCTGCTTGGCTACATGAGTGGTGTTTTGGTTGTTGGCCAAACTAGCCTTGCTCCTTCATGTGCTTTATGTCATAAATTATTAATATCAGATAATGAGGCTGGTGAGTTTGAAGCAATAAATATATGTGGTGATTGTAAATTTTTACTCTTGGAGGATCTTGGGACACCCATGCAAGATCATCAAAGTGGGGCACCTTTGACAAGCGGAAGGTTGTACAGCAGTTCTGAATCAATTGAGACTCTCTTTACTCAACACTTCTCACAATTGATTAATCTGGCAAGGCAAAACACAACCAATGGTCTAGAGTATGATAATCAATCAATAGAAGGAGATGTTGGGTTAAGGTCAGTGCAGTGCACCAGTTCTCAGACCACTCCAAGTGGGTCTAGGAGGTGGAGGAGGGTTCACTCTGATGCCGAAAGTGATGGTGTTGATTCTCTCTTTGGGGAGACTGAATCAAACATCACCATCAGCGGATATAGGAACTTTAATAGTGAAATTGAGTCCATCTCTTATAGTGCTTATGGAGGGAACTCTGATGCTTCTGTTGATGGTAATAGTTACCTTGATAATGATCATTCTTCTCGCTCAGATGAAGGAAGTGAGTTCGAGACTGATACTGATATTGACCCAATGCATGCTGGTATGTATAATTGGAACTCTGATAATGAGGAAGAAGATGATGATGACAATGAATGGGAAGAGGTTGATACTGATGCAGTACACACTGTGGGTGCT
>JAPFFP010082746.1:0-22106 GCA_026153255.1 Solanum medicagineum | reverse complement strand
AACCTAGACAAATTCGACATCGAGCCTCGTCTCCGTTTAACTAACCAACTTAAGCTAAGCAAGTAGGTGACTCACCTGCTAGCTTCTAAGTCCTACAAGCACCTCAATTATTTTATTTCATTTAAAGCCTTAATCTACTCAATTCGACACAAAACATGTACACACTCGACCCTCTGAAGCGTTAGACGCACATATAGCCCATTAACACGAGATTCAAGCACTTTTAAATTTTTGCATCAATTTGTCCAAACCATGTCGTGTTTCATTTGCATTGTACTAGTATTGTAAGGTGTGGGGTGTTACAGCAACCCATGCATTTTTTATAATTGTTGACTTGTTTTTAGCTGTTATTAATTGTTGAGATTCTTATGTAGAAGGTTTTAAGTTTGTTTTTCTGATTGAAAGGCATCGGTACAGTTGTAATATTTTGGGAATTGTTGTGTTTTGGGATTTGGTTTGCAGGTGAAAATTGAAGTACTGAATATCTGAAGGGTGGATCTTGGAGCAGCCTCTACGATCAGGTCTACGAGTCATAGTCCTCACTATGACTCGTAGTCATGCCTCGTAGAGAGAATCAGTAAGTATCAAAAGTTAGCGCATACCCTACGAGCTAACCTTACGTCTTATAGGGTCCCCTACGAGGCTTAAGTGGAGTTCGTAGTGCCCATGTATGATTCTTAAATTTTTACAAGTGTTGGGTCTGCTATGAGACCATGGCCTACGAGTCGTAGGCTAGCCTAGGACTTGTAGTCGAGGTCTCGTAGCCCCGATCTGTAGTTTTTTAAAACTCGACCTGGTTTGCTTATATAAGGGGTCAAAATAAAATTTGACCCTTATTCTTAATCACAAACCCTAAATAGGCGATGAGAAACCCAAATCTACCCCTTCTTTCTCTTTTTCGGCGAAAATCTCGACCACCCATGTCATTTTCCAGCAAGGATTTCAGCGAGGTTACCAATTTCTAGGGTTTTAGCTTGATTTTCAATTTTCTTCACTTAAGTTCACCTCTACAATCGATTGGTAAGCTCAGTGGTTACATTTTGCTATACTTTGTGGTGAATTTATTCCCTATATGAGTATATGTTTTGCTCGATTATGATAAATCATGTCACTCAGTGAGCATTGAACTAGACTTGTAATCTAGGGCTTTTAGGCTTTGAATGGTTGATTTGTGAACCTACTTGTGTTGAAATTCCTTAATAGGTGATGATGATTGCACAATTTATGATTCGCTCATAGGATGTAGTGTCTGATTGTTGCCCGTGCATGGTCTGAATAGTTGTCGAAGTTGAACTTTAGGGGATATGGGTGTGATGCTTATGCTTCAACTTTTGGGGTTTGACTTAATTGATATGTATGACCATTGCATCCCTTTGGAATATGTTGTTGTTAATGTCAAGTATGAGCTTTGAAAGTGTTTTTTTGGCATTGCACTTGATGTTCTATTAAAGTAAAATCGATCCTTAGGGTGGACTATTGTTCTGTATTTATAATGTGACAGGGGAATTGATTATGTGCTAAATATTTGTAATTGTTGTTATATGCTAAGAGTGTTGATTGTGTACTTTAATGTGTTGCCTTGTTGTGGGAAAATGTTAGGCACCACTGATGCCTTCTGCTTTCTGCTCGAGGCACTCCTGCGACTTTTACGTTCCTCTACAAGCCATAAAGGTCCCTTGTAGCAAGCATCAGTCATCTCTGGTTTCTTCATATTTCTCATACGAGACTCACCTATGATTCGTAGTTCTTGCTACAACTCATAGTGAGAGTCTCATAAGCTTATCTGAGTTCTGAAGAATGTTTCTAAAAATGGTACGAGCCTAGAATACGACTCGTAGGTCACCCTACAAGTTGCAACCGTGTATCATATCTGGAGAATGCATTTTTGAAGGAATAATTGGTTCTACGTGGATAGTATATGACTTGTAGGTCACCCTACGAGTCGTAACTCCACTCGTATCTGCAAACCTGCAGTTGCACCAGTGAATTTCTATTTTTGATTTAATTTTGTTCTTTTGTTCTTGTTATGTGTTTTAATAGATAAATCATCTTGAACTTACATGTTGCTTTGTGGTCTGTTTGCTGATAAAATGCCTCCTAAAGATAAACGTGCAACCCAAACTCTTCAACGGAGGATAATGGATGAATCCTCCGAAATCGAGCTTCAGAGGGCTCTGTGGAAGTCCATAGAGTCAGGGTAGACCTAGAGGCCAATAGACCTCAGACTCGTACACTTGCTGCGCAGACGCCCATGGAAGTCAGTAGTTCCTCCCAGTCTGAAGAGGAGGAACAACAGGGCAATGGGGACGGGTCAGATAGCAGCTTACCACAAATGACACCCTCACATTCTGGCTTCGATTCAGAGTCCGAGAGCACCTCCCAGGACCCCGCAGAATAGCATGAGACTGGTGCTTGATGCACTATGATGTTTGATTTCTTTTGACCGCAGTTCTCATTTTATTATGTTGGATACTTTGTTCTTTGTTCTCTTTTCAGACAATATTTTTATTATGTTGGTTTTTGGTTGTGTTTAAATATTCTTATGTTGGATGTTATATTTACTAGTATTTTGGATGTTAATTTTTGGTTTTTAATGGATGTATGTATATATTTTTATGTTATTGTGTTTTGTTTTCATTTTCGTTTTTAATTTGAGGACAAAATATCACATTTTGGTGGGGTGGTGGAAGTTATGGATTAAGGTGAAGTCTGAGTAGCCTCATCCATAACTTCTTCTACTTTTGATCAAAGGTTTTCTTGTCATGCTTCTTTTTCCTTTAGGATGTTTACTTTTCTGTTGAGCCGGTATGTTTAGGTAGTGTAGATAATGGGTAAATTCATAGTAGTGTTATGTATTGGCATATACATAATTTTTAGATTTGTTTTCAATGTTTTGATGAAAAATTGGGTATCTTCAAAATTTTTGAGGTTGTGATTATTGATGCATTCATACATTCTGGAGTATCTAGCAATTTTTGTTCTGATATTGTGAAGGGAAGCTGAGACTAAAAGCATGACATGTGAGTCTATACATGATTGTGGATGCAATTGCCTTATATGCTGTGAGCTTATTTTGCTGCATTCATACATCTTGTATGGACCCAGAAATTGCCTTGTTACTCTAAAGTTGGTTTGGTGATATGGTGGATATGGAAAGGATCTTAGGCCTCTATTCTTTGAGTGAAATCACTTTTAGCCTAAATGACCCACCAGATGAGTGAGTGAATCCCTTGTTCCAAACTATTGAGCTTATCATGTATTCATTCTTTCTTGATACCTTGCTAGCTTAACCTTGTTTGATGAAATGCCCTGATATTGGCCCTGGTATATCCTTGAACATGTGAACCTTGATTGAGGCCAAAGGCCTAAGTTGAGGGTGGCTGCAGTCGGTGGCCCTGGTTTGAGGCATCGATCTTGTGTACTTCACATGAGGCTAAAAGGCTAAGTTGAGGGTGGCCCTTATTGTGGTAAAGTAATAATAATAATGTGGCTGTTGGGAAATCAAGAAAGAAATAAAATAAAATAGAAAAAAGCATGAACCGAGTGAATAAAAAGAAGAAAAATACCTTAAATTGAGAAAAAGTAGCAAAAATGAGTTTGAAATCAAGGCACAGCTGAAAAAGAGAAAGAAAGCACTCGGGAAAAGTTCAAAACAAGAGAATAAGGGTGGATTGATTAAAAAGGATTGGATTGTGAAAGCAAAAAGTGTTGGTAAACATGGTTCAAGGATAGCTTTAGTCACTACTTGCCCAAATGCCACACCAAAGCACCCTGAGCCTATGTTACAAGCCTATAAGTCCTAAAGTGATCCAACTCCACTTTATCACCAAGACAGAAGATGAGTATAGAGGCAAGCCTATGGTGTTAGTTAGTATGCATTGCATTTCAATCGTGAGAGTGAGAATGCTTCCTCAGTCCCTGAATTCTAAATGCTTTTGAGTGAGTATGAGGGACTTCTTTCCAGTGAGGGCATTTGCACTACTTGAGTAGCATATGACTACACCAGCGATTATGGACGGTTGATGCTCCTTAGCTTATCATAGTTGGATTGCCAGGTCCCTCATTATATTCTTGCTTGCTCAATAACTTTGCAACCCTATTTTGAAAATAGCAGTTGAATACCCAGAACAGAGGAGCTGTTGTATATGCCATTATATAACTACTATGTATTTCTCTTTGTCTGCGAAGCTTGAGTCGTCACTTGAGGACAAGCAACAATTCTAAGTTGAGGGTGTTGATGTGCTATCAAAATATAGCACATTTAGTGCCTGAAATAAGGGATTTCGTGAGTTCTTAAAGCAACATTTTAGTGGTTTGATGTGTTTTTATGTTAATCTTGCAGAAAAGTTAGGTTGGCATGACTTTGGAGAAAAGTTGCAGAATTTGCTGAAGCATAGGCCTTATGAGCCCACCTATGAGTTGTAGGGTGGTGTCATAGCAAGAATCAGAGACCAAAATTCAGAAATCTACTAAGTGGAGGTCACCCCTTTGAGGACATCATACGAGTCATAAGTTACACTACGACTCGTATAAGTGGACTCGTACCAAAAATCAGAGAGCCAAGATGTTGGACTAAAAACTAAAGACCAAGACTACAAGACCAATATACGAGTCATAGCTCAAGCAACAACTCATACCTATGGGTCATACCAGTTTAGTCCAAGATGCCAAGAACCTGATAAGAGACCCCGACTATGACTCGTAAGTCATCCTATGAGTCGTACATGCCTAACTTATCAGATGCCAGCTATCTTTTCTGTTTAAATTCTAGGGTTACTTTGTAAATACTATATATAGTTTAAGTTAGGTTTTTATCACGAGAATTGGACAAGGATTCAGCATAGACTATTGAGAAATATATTTTTGAAGCTTTTCTTAGTTTTTAGATTAGTTTATTGTTCTCTCTTGGAAAATCCATTTTGCGGATTGGAAACTTTGCCTTGTATTCATTGTTGATCAATCAAGCTTGTGGTTTGCAATTTATGGTGCCTATTTCCTTCATTTGTATTGTAAAGCTCTCAACTATGTTTATTATTTGCATTCTTGTGTGTTTTGCCATAGTCATGAGTAGCTAAGCACCCATAACTTGGGTTTGTAGGAACCATGGGTAGTTGACATTGAAATGACCTAGATTCTTGCATTTCTATTATTGGGGTTTTACATATATTATCTATTTCCATTCATGATTATTGTTGTTTGGTGGTGTCCAACACTGAACCCCGCCTACTATCACGATCCCGACCAAGGTAGTGACGAATAGGAAAAGGGAAGTAGATGACAAAATTCGATTGATGTATCCTCGTCTAATCAACCAAACCTGACCAAGAGGAGGTTGACTGGGACTATTGGTAATGGTTAGTTGGCACCGCCATGGTGGCCGACCAAGCGCCATGGTGAAATTAGACCTTCATCATCATAAGAGGGCTGGAAGAACCTAAGTTACCGTCATACATGCAAATCACCATTTGTAGCTATGTTGTCTAGGGTAATCAAGTAGACGAACCATGGGGAACACAATTCCCAAGTTGTCACCAAATTTGAGTATTTTGTTACGTTATAGTTAGTGTTTATTTTATTTTGGTTTTGAATCATAGGACCCCCCCCTTTAGAAATTGTAGTCATAAATGCTAGAAATTATTAGTGGTGAAAGTGAAATCTTGTAATCAAACCATGTATTCCCTGTGGACAATCCTAACTTTGGTTAGGTTAATTACTGACAACAATCGCTTTCTTATTGGAGCATGAACATCATTAGCGACTCAATCAGTACCACATAGGACAGGTTCACAAAGTTTCTGAGGAGTGTCCCTGACCACAAGATCGTTGATAATGCCTTAGTAGAGTCTTCTACCACGCCCTGGATGAGAATAGCCAAGCATGTGCTGATACTATCATGTGTGGTGCATTTCTAGATCAGCCATTTTTAAGGGTTGCTGAGAAGCTAGAAAAGGTGATCAAGACAAATAGTGCATGGGAAAAGAGGGATAGGTCTATAACAAAGAGCTCATGTGCAGTCAGTACTAGTTCGCCACAAGAAAAAATAAACGAGTTGATGCTACAAGATCTTGCTCGGATTAGTACCAATGTGGAGTTGTTGATGAAGCAGAATCATTAGTACCAATGTGGAGTTGTTGATGAAGCAGGATCAAGAATGTGTGAAAGTGGTTACTCATCAGCCTTCACGAGCACCCATGTACGAGGAGCCTTACTATGAGGAGGACACTTTCTTCGTCACTGATCAGATAGGCGATTTTCAGACCAATATATAAGGGTCCAATTAGGATTATTGGCACCATTGTCAAAACTACAACAGATATGGCTCTTTCAGAGACAATAATCGTAGAAGTTACTATGATAGAAACATGGGAAGGATAGAGATGTTTATTGGGGTCACCAGAGATGGTTACATGAAGATCCATATGTGCCAGTACATAATCGAGATTTGCGTGCTAGTAGCTCTAGAGTAGAGGAGATGTTTGATCATATGTTGAAGAAGGCTGACACACATGATGAGACCTTGAGGGGGGTGAAGTATGACATCTCCAACATTAATCAGAAGATCGAGTCTCACTTTGTTGCTATCAAGCAGCCGGAGCAACAGTTTGATCAAATATCACCTCAGCTTAACCAGTGACAAAAAGGTACATTTGCCCAACAATACAATCCAAAACCCAAAGAATGAGGGGTAGTGTTTGGCAGTGACTACTCTTGGTGGAAAGCAGACCATTGATTATCCAATGCCACTTGATGATAATGATGATGTTCGTAAGGAGATAGTTGAGCTCAAAGATGTAGAGACTGGGGATAATCGTGCCAAGGATGGGGTGAGTGATGCTGCAAAGACACCACAGAAGTTGAAGCCCATTCCTAGACCTTCTCCTCCTATCCCTCAAGAATAAGAAAGAAGGAGGAGTAAGGTAAATTCAAGCACTTCCTCTCCAAGCTAAAAGAACTCTCCGTCAATATTCCCCTCATTGAGGCATTGGAGAAAATGCTAGGGTATGCGAAGTTCATGAAGGAGTTAGTCACAAAGAAGCGGACTGTAAGCCAAGAGCTCTCTCAAGAGCTTCAACATTGCAGTGTGATTGCTATGAGGTCCTTGGTGCAGAAACGAGAAGATGCCAGTACATTCACCATATTGGAGATGTGGAATTCGCAAGGGCATTGTGTGATCTTAGTGTCAATATAAATCTGATGCCCCTTGCGGTCTTTAAGAAGCTAAGATTGGGAGCCCCTACTCCGACGAGTATGCAATTGTTGATGGCTAAGCAAAAGGTGAAGAAGCCTATGGAGACACTATACCACGTCCTTGTCAAAGTAGAGAATTCATATTCCTTGCAGACTTTGTGATTCTTGACTGAAAAGTCAACTTCGAAGTCCCAATCATCTTGGGAAGGCCCTTTCTAGCCACTGGGCGAGCACTAGTGGATATGGAAGCCGGCCAACTCAAGTTGCGATTGAATGACGAAGAAGTTCTCTTCAATATCTATCAGACAATGAAGAGGCCAGATGACTTAAAGATAGATGTTTGGGCACTTGGTGAATTTTGAGTAACCAAGTTGTCCAAGTTGTGCCACGATAATAAATCAGGCGCTACTAGGGAGGCAACCCAAGAGTTTTGATGAAATAGTGGTAGTTTTGTTTTGTTTTTAGCTTTCGGACTTGTAGTTAGTTCAAGTTTTAGTATTTTGGTTGTAAAAATTGGACTGGTGACATAAAGGGTAACAGTGTATTTTGTGAAGAATATGCAAGTACAAGACTAAGTCAGCCAGTTTGGGCTTAATAGGCAACAAACAAGTGCTTCTATGACTGGTTCCATGGGCCATATGTTAAACTATAACCCACACACTGACTCATAGAACACTTTTAATGAGCGAATTATGTGTAGTACAATCTATGAGCCAACTTTATGCCTCATTGATAAAACTACGGGCCGTGAATGGGACTCATAGACCCCGGGTAAGTTTTCTACTTTTGACTAAGTATTGGGGATTGTATGACCTACTTTATGAGTTGTATTTCACTATATGGCTTGTAGATGGGTTTATAAAACCCATCTCCCAAACTATGATTTGGGCAGTCTACAAAACCAGAATCTACGGGCCGTAAAATTTTCTACGACCCATAATCGGGATCTCATACTATTTGGGCCCAGTCACTTGAACCGACCCGGTCAAAGCATAAAAAGGGGTCAAATAATTTTGACCTCACTTATCACAAATATTTCACAAAATTCCTGACCCCCTACCATAGCTTTTCTGATCACCATCCCGCTACCACCTCATTCTTTTGGCAAGTTTTTCTGTCCACACTATGGCGACCTAGGGTTTGCCCTTCCTCGGCTTCCTTTGTTAATTTTCGCATCTTTTTGCTCAAATTTCGTAATTTCTTCACCTTAAAATCCTTTTAGTACCGAAATTAGTGTGATCAGATAGTACTAATTGATGGGTATGGTAGTCTAATGGTTATGGGTTGAAATTCGTGATTGCCTTTGTTTGTGCTTGGTGTGTAATATCGAATAAAGTGTTGTCGATGTTTGAATAGTGTTAAATGCTGGAAAAAGTGTGTGTGGCCATGTGTTGTGTGTTTTAATGATGTTATGTGAAAACCATATCTCATATGTCGTTCAACTTAAATAGAATGCATTGCTCAAAAAATGACATGTGATGACATGTGTGTGCTTTGATGTTTTTAACACCCAAACTAGGTTGGTTTGCAAAATAGGTATGTAAAATGAAAATTGATGGGATAGTGTGATCATTACATGTGGGGTGTTGAGAATTTGTTGAAATCATGTGGGGGTGCATAATGTCTTGCTTAGGTGCTGATTTAAAATATGAAATGTTGTTTAGGGGACACATTTGATAGACATGGAAACCCAAATTTTTGGATATTTCACATTACGAGGTCTTCCACGGCCCATGGAACATTCCACGAGCAGTAGATTACCCTCGTATGAAATTTCTGGGACCCTATCAGACATAACCTTCTAAGGGTTGTAGTTTAATCTACGACTTGTAGATAGGTCTCGTAGCATCCTGCCTGCAAAAAATCAAAACTGGAACTACATCTTTACTCAGTCTATGACTTGTAGAATGTTCTACGAGTCATAACTAGTCTCTTAAAAGCAATTCCAATAGTTAAACTTAATGTACTCTGTTTTCTACTAGGGCCTTCTACCAGTTGTGGTTTTCACTATGGCTCGTAAAAGAGCCTTCGTAGACCCATTTGTACCCAATTCAGAAATGTTCTTGCTTTTCGTTCCTTTATTTGTGGGGCTAATTGTGTTTGTTAAATGTGTGTCTTTCAGGTACCATGGCCCCAAAAGCTAGGATGGATGAGATTCTAGCCATGTAGTAACGCCTAAGATATGAGCCCTCGGAGGATCAAGGCACCTTCGAGGCCAGTGGATCAATAGAGAAGCTCAGTGTTCAGCCTGACCCATATGCTGAGTGACCAAAGACACGGGATATCACTAGGCATGTCGGGCATCCCCAAACTCAAGCTATCATTGTCCACTCTCCCTAGTTTGAAGAGGAAGGCAACAAGGATAACAACTCTATACAGAAGACTCCCTCCAGAGAGGAGTCTGAGTCAAGATCCGATGACAAGTCAGAGATAGAGTCTTCAGCAGCACCTCAGACACCAACTTCACCTCTAAATGCTCTATCCAGCTGGTGGTGTATTGAGGGCATGCAGGTTATCTACTTGGAGGGCATATAGAAAAAAGAGTGCAACCGACTAGCTCGTTCTATTTTTTAGAAGCCCCATATCATCATTCGGGATTGGACAGAGTCCCAAGCCTTCAAGACACTATCACCAAATACAGGCCCCCAGTGGCTAGATGGACCATTGGGGAAGTACTTACCAACCATGGTTTGGGAGTTCTTTGCATCACACACTGCTACTGTTCTCTACTCTCTTCCTAAGGAAAGAAGCCCCTCACTTAGCCTCGGTTGACACATACTAGAGTAAGGGGAAGACATGTGGATAATATCAGAGACTACTATCCGCAGGATGTAATTTGGGCCAGAGTTCCCAGCCCCCAAGTCTACAGCAGAGTTTGACAAAAGATTGACGCAGACTTGGTATAAGAACCTTCTGAGAGACTGGTCTTATGGAGCCTCTTTGATGTGGTGGGTTGCTGACCACACAGCAGAGCAGGGCAAGGACACTGAGTGGATTTCTATGTCAGCAGAGCCTATAGTGAAGGCCTTACTCAACTTCACCGATAAATTTTGGTAGGCTATGGTGAGATCACAGATCCGGCCTATACTTGTTAATAATAGACTTATGTCGGACCATGAAGTATTGGTTGCCAGCATCTTGGCTGGCTATGAGATTGATTAGGCCTGCCTAATTGCGAAGCAAATACATGAGGCAACCATGAAGAAGTTCACCTCTATCCCCTTCTCGTGCCTGATCTATAGACTCTGTATAGAGTCGAGGATAGAGATACTACATTACTTGGACTCATTTACCAAAGTTCAATGGACCCTAGATGCCAGCCTAATAAAGGTTGATGATAATCCGGTAGCCCTCCAGTGAGCACCACACCTTCCTGCTCAGATGCCAAAGATGTTCATTGCGGTGCCAACGCCTGAGCCTCCATCCACCACCACTGTTGTTGCTCCCACTGCTACGGGGTCCCGACAGATTGAGGTTGATGTGGAGAGGGGGCCTATGACTATTAATACTACACTGGAGTCATTCCCACACCGACAGCACCTGCTGGCATGGTCTATTGTCACTGCTTTTATTCAAGCCAGAGCGCGGAGGCACGCCCACACTGAGTCACAGCTAACTCAATTATTACAGTAGATTCGACCCTGGGTCTGCTAGGCTATTTCAGAGGCTGAGAATCACATGCAGGTGCTCACTATAGCCACTATTTAGGAGAGACTTACACCCGTGGACAACCGAATAGATGCATCTGAGAGGCGAGTACAACAGAACCTCAACTCAGCACGGCCTATAGACATGACGACCATCCAGACAAAGATCCAGCAGCTCTGGACTAATATGACAACAACATTAACAGCACCAGTTGTGTTCCCACCGGCCAATCCCACAGAGACGTTGGTAGATTTATTTGCTCTACAGGATACATCACTCACTTCCCTCGGGAAGAGGCTCTGTGTTAATGATCCCAATGCAATGACAGTATCGGTAGGGTTGACAGAGGAGCAGGAGTACGAGATCGCCAGGACACACTCGATGTAGGATAGGATATGGGACAAGCTCGTAAGATAGAGAGAGTGAGGGCTATCGGACCTTCCAGACATGCTCCTACTACTGAGGAGACCACAAGCAGGTTAAAGTGGTCAGAATCAGCCAAAGACCTGCGCTTAGGTACCCATGTATATTCCTGTGCTTTACTACTCTATTTTGTGCATTGAGGACAATGTCAAGCTTTTTCGATGGGGTGTGGGTAGTTATAGGCCTCAGTGAAGTCTGGGTAACCTTGGCCTATAACTATCTTGAATTTTGAATTCGATGGGTTTTCTTACCTGTGTTCTTTTTCCCCAAGGTTACTTACGTTTTGTTGAACCGACATGTTTAGGATGTGTAGGTAGTAGTAGTAGTAGCACGTAGTATTGATGTCTATGGCATATGTTTGTTTTTGTGTAAAAAATGATATTCGCCAAAAATTTTATTTGTTAGTCTTGATAGCAACCATGCATGTTTGGCTTTTTGACAGTGCTTATTGTGATAAGTGAGGTTAAATTGTGAAGAAAAGCATGATTTGAGAGTATTTGTTAGTAGTGCAACCAGTGTCATGCGCGTGTGAGCTTTCTTTGCTAAATTCATATGATGTGTTTCAATTCAGAACTTGCCCTGTTACTCTAACTTAGACTATAGGTTAGTTGGTTAGGAAATAATCTTAGTCTTTTATATTAGTCTATTTAGCCTAAATAACCAACTAAATGTGTAATGTATCCCTTGATCCCATTGTTTCAGCCTTGCATGTACCCTTTTCTTTGTAAAAAACTAAGTTACCTAGTATTGTTAAATGTAAATTCCTGAAATTAGTTCTAGTCCTTCCTTGAATATTATGCACCTTGACTGAGGCAAAAAGCTTGAGTTGAGGGTGGCTACCAAAAGTGGCCCTGGGGCATAGGTTGGACATTTTGTACCTCAACTCAGGCCAAAAGCCTAAGTTAAAGGTGGTTGGTATAAGGGTAAACACACAAAATACGGTGGAAGCTAGTGATACATGGAAAAAGGGATAAAAATTGTTCTAGGTACAAGAAAAATGAGTAGATGCCTAATCGATGAGCTAAAAGGGATAAAAAAATTTATGGGTCCAATCTAGACTTTATTGGAGGGTACTAAAGGGTTTGTAGTGTATTGTGATGATTCGCGGGTTTGTTTGGGGTGTCTGTTGATGCAACGTAGAAAGTAATAGCCTATGCCTCAAGGCAATATGAAGGTGCATGAATAGAACTATCCAACCCATGAACTTGAGCTTGTAGCAGTTGTCTTTACCTTGAAGATTCAGGTCATTACCTCTATGGGCTGCATGCGGATGTGCTCCATGACCATAAAAGTCTCTAATATGTGTTTAGTCAAAGGGACCTCAACTTAAGGCAAAAAAGATGGTTAGATCCTCTCAAAGACTATGATATGAGTGTGGTGTATCATCTTATAAGGCTAATGTGATAGTTGGTACACTTAACATGGTATCTACAGGTAGTGTGTCGTATATTGAAGAGGGGGAAAAAGAGTTGGTGAAATATGTGTACCATTTGGCCCATTCAGAGGTAAGATTGAATGGTTCTAATGAAAGTGGTGTTCTTATGCAAAATAGTTTTGAATCATCTATGATAGCACATGTTAAGGCCAAGCTAGACCTAGACCTGACATTGGTGTAATTGAAGAAGTTAGTGGTAGAGAAGAAAGTATAGGTCTTTTCATAAGGGGGAGATCGTGTCCTCCAATATCAAGGGTGGCTCTGTATTCCTAATGTGGATGGTATAAAGGAGATGATTTTGAGTAAGGCTCATAATTCACAATATTCCATTCACCCCGGATCCACCAAGATGCGTAGAAACCTAAAGATAGTGTATTGGTGTAACTCCTCACGTGCCTCAAAAAAAGCCCTATAGTGTATTTATTGAATATCTCAAGATCAGTACATGATTTCGCATATCGACTTCATATTCATTTTTTGGGGGAAAAATTGTGCAGAAAAAGGGTGGTCTTCAATTTTTAAATGACCCGTAGTGAAAAATAATTTTTCAGGTGATTCGGGGCTTAACTAGAAAAGTAAGCAACTAGTATGCATCGCGAACTTGTCGCCCACTAGCGCAAAAATGGCCTAAACCAATTCCTATGCCAAAACAAGGGACAAATTAAACTTCATGCGAAAATGTACTACTCCGTTGCAAGTCTGCATCGCGGGCTTATCGCGGACTAGATCAACATGTTCCTTAATATCCAGCTTTCACTTAAGGGCAATTAGGTAATAATCCAATGACTACATATGCGGAAATAATTACTCTTCAGCCATTTTCAAGCACTAGAACACTAAAAATCCCTCCCCAAAGTCCTTCTAATTCCTCATGATTTCCTCATTTAAATTCAAGAATCTCAAGAACTTACTTTGGAATTTCAACAACCCAATTCAAGCCCAAGTTTTGTCTCAAGTCATTCTTCAAGAAAACTCCAAGATTAAGGTATGTGGGCTTCATTCATAGGGATTCTTCCACCCATGAAGCCAATCCTTCTCTCTTTATCAAATTTCATGATTTTAAGGTTGAACACCTTATGGGTACTTCCTATTGTGCATTGTACAAATGATTTAAGTTTGTATTATTCAAGTAATGATTTTATTATGCTTAAACACCATTGGGGTTTGATATTATGATGGATATAATGATATTAAAGTTATGTATTCTATGATGCTATAAAAAGCTATGAAAGAACTTGTGGATTTTAGTTGGATTTCATGATATCCAAAATGAGGGTTTTACTACAATGTTGGTGGGTTGATTTGAATGGCTTGAAAATGAATTGATTTTACTCATCTCATGTTCTATACTCTTGAATTGCATGATTTCAAGCTTATGTATGTATTACCCACCACGTTTTGACTATTTTGAGAGGAACTCAAAAATTCTGAATAAAGAGGTCCATCTTCAACAAATCGAAGTTCAAGGCATGGTAAAGCCTCAACTAGGACAGAATTTTGAGAAACAATCTCAAAAAAATTCTCAAGGTGCTTTTGACAAGCTATCAATCCCTTGACAATATCTAAACTGGGACAGAAGTTTTGAGGTTGCCCTCAAAATTTTGATAAGCATTGTTACAAATCTGAAAGTCGTCTTAAGGATTCTCAGCCAGATTAGGAATTCAAAGACCATCGCGACACATCGAGGAATCTATGTCAAAATCCAAACATATTCATCTAAGCTTTATGTAACATGACATTTGACAGTGATCTTTTCTCGAAAAACCTTTTTTTAAAAAAATTTATTGTTTCTAAAATGTCAAATATTTTGTCAAAATATGTATTTTCTACCTTCTGTCTACTAAGAGGTGGGAGATCAAACCGGTTCATCAGGGGACAAGACAAGGAGCAAACAACCGAAGAATCAACACAGATCAATTCACTTTGAAACTAAGGAATTTTGTATGGATGCAGGGAAATTTTTGCAGATCTTATCTACGAGATAATAGCTGGGGCATAAATAATTCCACCTCACTCAAATTCCTAGCAATTTATCACATCTCATGCATCACGGAGAGAGTCATTTTACTTTCAAGTTGCTGAAAGGTTCATATTATCATGCATCGCGGAGAGAGTCATTTCACTTTCAAGTTGCTGAAAGGCTCATATTATCATGCATCGCGGAGAGAGGCTATTTTGTTTTTCAAGCTACCGAGAGATCCATTTCATCATTCATCGTGGAGAGACTCATTTTACTTTCTAGTGGCAGAGAAGTCCATTCCATCGTGCATCGCGGAGAGTTATTTCATGTTCAAGTTGAAAAGAGGTTCGTCTCGTCATGCATCACGGAGAGAGGCTATTTTATTTTCAGTTGCCAAGAGGGACATTGCATATTCATCGCCGACAAGGCTATCCATTTTCCAGTTGCCGAGAGGGCTATTGCATATTCATCGCTGACAAGGCTATTCCATTTTCCAGTTGCCGAGAGGGCCATTGCATATTCATCGCCAACAAGGCTATTTTATTTTTCAGTTGCCGAGAGGGCTATTGCATATTCATCCCGACAATGCTATTACATTTTCCAGTTGCCGAGAGGGCCATTGCATATTCATCATCGATAAGGCTATTCCATTTTCTAGTTGCCGAGAGGGTCATTGCATATTCATTGCCGACAAAGCTATTTTATTTTTCAGTTGCCAAGAGGGTCATTGCATATTCATCACCAACAAGGATATTTTATTTTTCAGTTGCTGAGAGGTCCATTGCATATTCATCGCTGACAAGGCTATTTTATTTTTCAGTTTCCAGGAGGGCCATTGCATATTCATCGCCGACAAGGCTATTTTATTTTTCAGTTTCCAAGAGGGCCATTGCATATTCATCGCCGACAAGGCTATTTTATTTTCCAATTGTCTAGAAGTTCATTTTATCTTCAAGTTGTCGAGAGGGCCATATAATGATTGCTTCATATTGATTCATTATCTATCATGCTAAAGAGAAGAATACATATCAAATATGGTAAAAAAAATGTCATCTCTAATTCAAATTATGATTTTACTAACATTTTGTTTTAGTTATATAGAGAGCATGCGAAAGGATGAATTCTCAAAACGAACCATAGGTGTGGACGTCATCAAGTAGGATGCAGCACAATGTTGAACTTTTTCTTAGTAGCGAACTGGGACATAGTCTGAAGAGGGGAGTCAAACCCTTCAGGCACGAGCTGGGAAGCGACTACTACCACAATCTAACCACACCCCTGTCAGAAGGCATGTGGGTATTTCTTCAAGTCCGTCAATTTTAAGTTTCATCTTCGGATAATCTCAACCCTCACCGGAGGCAATCTTCCAATTCGAGTGACAATGTACCAAGAGTTTTGGAAATTATGTCCGTGTAAGTTCTTAATAATGGGTGTGAAGCGTGCCACGTTTATGGTTAAGAGGTTGCAAGCCTCTTTTTCACAATTCGATTTGTTTGTAATTCCTCCTGAACCGGAGGTTATCTTAGAATAAGAGATTCCCCCTTCAATCGATAGAGTCAAACTACAAGCAGCCTGATTCCCAAGTCCAAGGATATGTAGGTGGGCTCAATTTTGAAAACTCGACTGCATTCCAACATTAACTCTTGAAATCTCATTCCCAAGCATTCTGATTTCTCCATAATTTGATATTAGGATAGCTTTTGAATTATTGCAGAATCGTGCATAAAATCAAGCATTTCGAACTACAAGTTGTATGAATTCTCATGCAACTTGAGGTATGTAGGAAACCTAAAACCAGGGTCCGGCCATAACTTCCCAAAGTCTGTACCAACAGAATTCGAAAGATGAAGACGTGGTCGATTAAAAATTAGTTTAGTCAAGTTTCTTTGTCCACGATCTCTTCCATCGATCATACCCAAAGAAAGGGACAGTTGTTGACAACCAATTTTTATCCTCCTCAATACTAATTAATTATGGAGCTTTTAATTTTGACAAATTTGAAATAAGTGGTTTTCGAAATATGGAAAATATTTTAAATAAATGCCTTTTATTTTTAAAAAGTGTTGTTTCGGAGTTGATTTAATTATTTCAAATTGATAAAAATAAAAGCTCTTAAGTTAATTTGTATTAATTCATCGTAATTGGTTGAACTTGCAATCGAAGTGGCTAAGTTTTAAATCAAAATACCCCTACCCTTGAACCCATTTTTATCTTTCTTCTTGGACCAAATTCTAGCCCAAATAAAGTCAAGCCCCAGTCCAAATCCCCCCTGACCTGGCCCACTTCCCCTTTTATTTTTTCAGCCAAACATAATATAATATATATATAGTGCGTGGGGCCACACGCCCCCAATTCCCTTTTCTTTTCCCCTTTCCCTCAAGCGCGTACATTCCCCTCTCCCCTTCATCGTCGTTCTTCTTGTTCACCTCAACAACCAGGGGAGCAACTCAGAGGAACAAACCTAGCTAAATGCCAAATGCCCTCAATGTTAACCCCCTTCTCCGTACATACGTGTCCCTCCCCTATTCCCCATCACTCGATCCATACCTCGTCCGTTTTGGAATCAAAACGTGGTGCATATCACAACCATCAATTGAAATCGATGACAGTGATATAGACTCATGGATGATTCCCAAAGGATGAGGTAAATAATTTTAAATTCAAGCTCAAAATCAACCCTAGATTTTCTCCAAATACCCTCAGATTTTCTTCCTATTTGGGCCCTAATTTGGGGACTACATATATCCTTGTTTGAGTATCAATTTGGAGGTAGCCTTCGATAATCCAAGAACCCTAGCAAAAACTCAATTCCTGAAGCTGTTCTTAATCAACAAGACCCTAAGAAGATTTTCGGAAAGTACATTGAAGTTTAAGCTTTGGGGTCCGACAAGTCATCGACGAGTCTCTGTTTTTGCTGTGGGGGTTTGCTTTAGCTCTTTAAAATCTCAATTTTACTACTCCAAGGTAACCCTATCGTCTCACTCTTTTTCATCTCGTTCAAGTCTCATACATTGTGTTTGAATGCGAGTGTTAAAGTTATGCCGAAGTCATTCATGTTTGCACTCAGCTCATTTTAACTAAAAATGCTTTGTTAAACAAGACTGCATTGTGGATTGTTCTTGTTGATCGTATTATGTTGTAGTTGGTTTCAAGGCTCCAAAATGATGCATCTTTACTATTTCATGATGTGGAAACTAGTTCTTCGATGCGAGTCTTAATTTTGCTAAAAACAACTTCGAACTGGGGTATGTACTGTAAGGATTCGTATCCATTTTGTCTCTGTTTTAGCCTTTTTTTTTGCAGTCTTGGTCACTTCATCTTTTATCTATGCCTCATAATATGTGTCTGTTCTAAGCTCATATTGACATTTCGATGCTTCT
The DNA here is from genome assembly GCA_026153255.1 of Solanum medicagineum. NCBI lineage: Eukaryota > Viridiplantae > Streptophyta > Magnoliopsida > Solanales > Solanaceae > Solanum > Solanum medicagineum. The sequence continues at coordinate 4,072 of JAPFFP010082746.1, read as the reverse complement.
TGTCAGTTTTCAGTCTCGTTGGGATAGTTTGGGGATACCCTGTTTGAGTCTGAATCAAGGAATATGTCCCTGTGGTACTATATATTGGTTGAGGATGTTATTGTTGTCATTTTATTCACTATTTTATTTGAAAACATGGTGTGATGTTCAAATCCTGTTATAGTTCTTTTATAATGGTTCTGGTTCTTTAAGATGCTAAGTTTGTCTTCTTGTGAATATAACTTATATAGTGTGCTATTAGGGTCATTTTGCTTTTGTTTTTGCTTGGCTCTTCTAAATCTGAGTGTTAGGGTCACAAATAATGATACATGCCTTGTTACGTTAGAAGTTATTGAAAATGGAGAAAACTCGATTTAGGTCATCTGCTCTATTTTTTTCATCTTACGACACATATTGTTGAGTTAACATACATGGGTTTTATGATACATCAGATAGTGTATTTCTGATCTTATCTTTGTAGTTGCATTTTAAGTGTGATTTGGCTTAGTGAGGGAAAGGGCTGGCCTATTATACCCTAGTGTCTATGGTTCGTGGTATCTTTGGCTACCTTCTTAACTCGAGTGTTTCTTTCTCTTGTCGTTTGCAACATTACTCTATCCCCAGCCCCACATCCATGCTTTAAATGACCATCAGTGTCTTAAGCTACCGTTTGTTTAGTCTTCTAATCGTATTTGTTTTAATGAGCTGTCTATCGATCTTGGTATCAAGTTAGTTGCTGGCTGTTTTTTTTTTTTTTTTTTGATCTACAGATTCCATTATCTGGTGCTTCTAGTCAGCCTTAATAGCCTAAATAGTTTACTAGAGTCATGGGTTGGGAATTTTTTAATTAGGATTTGGTCACTTCTTATTTATTAGAGAGATCTTTCCAATTATGTTCAGTCTTTTCAGTTGTTGTTCTGATGAATTAGTGTACATGTCTCACCTATTGGCATTGTTGGCTCCTCTATACGATTGACTCTTTCGTCATTGTTTAGCATGACTTCGTGTCTAATGGATATCGTTTTTAAGATCGATCTTGATTATCTAATGAAATGTAGCTTCCCTATAAGTGTCTTGGCAATCCCTTCCCCTGTCAAATCTCTTTTACAGTGAACTATGGCTTCCTGAGTTAGTATGATATAATAGTTTCATCAAAGAGTGAAATTTTTCTATCATTTAATATTCAAACTTTCACTCCATTTTTCTTTATTATTTCATTTTATTTTATTTTTCCAACTTGCTTGTAGCTTGAAATTTAATTAATTTGCTACCACTGCACCTTATTGAATATATACTTATTGTCAGTCATGTTGTTAATTTTGTTATAATTCATTGACCATGTTTTGTCGCCACTCCAATGCATTTTATATAGGTTAGTCATGCATTTTCCTTAATAAACTAAACCTATGCTTCCACTATATTTGTTTGAATTCCTATTTTTACTTGGATTCAAGATTTCGATACAATATCTTGGCACTATTTTTCGTGTGAGTTGTTAAGCTTGCTTGATTATATTTAAAGGTTTGCACCTTATATTTCCTTCATCTCTTTGGTGCATGTAAATCTCGTTCGAGTTCATTTTAAACTCCACCCCGCGTGTAGAGCGATTTCCTCATCGAGTTAGCCCTTTCATTTGGAAAAGAAGTCGTTACACAGGTTTTGGGAAGCAAGAATTGCACTGTATACACTGATATACACAGCTTATATACTAAGTGTATATCACAGGATATGGGCCACAAGCCCATTTAGCAAGAGCAGCAGTTGGGAAAATTTAAATGGGCTTGGCAGGCCCAAAACTTAGAAACTAGGACAGGTTGATAAATTAGGTCTGTCAAAGCCCAATTTGATTTTTATTCCCTATCTATTATATATTTTGAATGATACTTGTTATTTTGATACTAACTTAAAGTTTTGTTTGTATTATTTGTTATTAATCTAATTGTTTCCCCAATATTGTCTTCATTTGTGTTTATTTGCAAGTATAATGATTTTTCTTAGAGTTAAAGTTATTTCAACAATTTATTTTAGGAAGAACCTTTTTGCAAAATAGTTTAAGGGTTAACTCCATTTTCAACTTAGTCAATTCCTTCAAATTAAATCAAATAATTTGCGAACTTTTCTTTCGAATTTAGTCAACATTTTTAAATTTAGTCAAGTCTTTCAAATTTAGTCAATTCATTCAAAATTAGTCAACCTTTAAAGTAGCCAACCTTTTTAAAGTCAATTAAATCTTTAAAAAGTTAGTCAATTTTCTTATCGTCGGTCAACCGCACGTTAGCGGGTATTTTGATTGATTAAGTTATTCTCAAAGTGGAAATTGAACTTGAACCCTTTTTAGGGTATTTTTAAAAGATTTTTTTTGTTAGGTTTTTTTAAAATGTTTATTGGTTTCTTAATTATCCTTAAAATTAGGTGGCGACTCTTCCAAATTTCAGAATTTGGTTAATACTTAAATTAATTAAGTATTAAATCGAATTTTTTGAAAATCAAAAGTCATTTTTCGAATTAACAATCACCTCGATCAATTATTTTAAGTCATGTAAATATTGAAATTAGGATAAAAATAATTTTTTTTTTAAACTGGAGAGATAAAATGAAATAATTATTTTGATATATTTCAATGATTATATTTATACAAAAAAGAAGTACTTTTAAAAAAATATAATATCAGTAAATAAAAAAAGTTTATGTATATTACTTGAAATGATGTAAAAAGTGCTATCGGTCACAATAATTGTTAATTTAAAGTTTTGGTTCTTGAATTTTATTAGTGTCATGCACATAAATGGGGACAACTAGTGTAACGTATATTATTTAAAATTTATATAAAACATACCATAAATTACAATAAATAATAATTTAAAGTACTTTTTAAAAATAAAGAAAATTTTTGATTGAATGTCAAAATTTTATATGTGAACCATAAATTCGAATAAAATAAGTAACATATATTATTTAAAAAAATTTAACATAAATATACTATAAGTCGTAATAATTAAAAATTTAAAAACTTTAAAAATATACAAAAAATCTATTAGTATTGCATAAACTGAGATTAAAAAAATTAATATATATTGGGTTCGTGCAAGCACGATTCTTATAGCTAGTTACTACTATATATAGAAGAGCCTTAAAGAAAACAACTGATGGTTGACGTATCTACTTCAATCAGCATGTGTGCTTCAACTGCTTGATTTTACTATATTTTTATTAATTATTTCTTTTGGATACTTCAACTATGATTCTATTACTGCCTATAAATTAATTTACAGTATTACCTCTGAAATAGGTAGTTGTCAATTAACGTGTTTGCTTCAACTGTTGTATTTCACTATGTCGTTTCTATTATTATTATTTTTAATTTAAAATATTATCCCTAATAAACTATGTTTTCATTAATGTATCTATCAATTGACTTGTCTGCTTCAGTTACTTGATTCTCAGAAGATTCTTAAAGCTGACAACTGGTGGTCGACATGCTAACTTAAGCAAACAGCTACCAATTGACATGCTTTCTTCAACTACTTGATTTTACTCTATTATTTTTATTAACTATTTCTTTGGCTAGTTCAATTATGATTCAATTAGTGCTTATAAATTAATTTATAGTATTGCCCCTTAAGCAAGTAGATGCTGATTGGTGTGTCTGCTCCAACTGTTTGATTTTATTATGTCATTTCTATTAATTATATCTAAATTTACAATAATACCTCTAATAATTTTTTTTTCTTAAAGGCAGTGGCGATTGACATATCTGTTTTAGTTTCTTGATTTTACAAAATATTACTCTTAACAAATTATTTTTCCAGCTGTTTCAACTATTAGCAATTTAAAATATTTAAAAAATAAATAAAATTTTGATGGAGTATCAAAATTTTAAATGTGCAATATCGTTTATGTTAATTATTATTTCTTCAACTGCTTCAGCTATGAATTTACAATATTACCCCTAAATAAATTATTTTTCCCTTAGAGGCAGCTGATGATTGACGTGTGTACTTTAGCTACATGATTTTTGTTAGACCCCGTAAAGTTAATTAGTCGAAGTTAATCGTTTATTTGGAAAAGTTTTGGCGAATATGGCGTAGCTTAA
>JAPFFP010082735.1:0-22106 GCA_026153255.1 Solanum medicagineum | reverse complement strand
CAATAAAGGAGATCCTTAAGTATTAAAAAGATAGAAGTGAACCTAAGATAGTATGTGGTTGCATGCAAGATATTCTAAGATTGTAAGTGTCATGTGTTCATGTTTGAGTATCTAGGTGTGGAGATAATATATATGTTCGTTGTATATGGTGTTTTTAAAAGTTGAGTCAACGATTTAGAGAGAGACGAAGTTGTGTCTCTCAATGAAGCTTTGTTCTCCATTAATTATAGAGGGGTATGAACTTAGAGGTATGATGTCACCAGAATAACAAGAAAGATTAGATTATGAGGTGCTAGCAGAATTGGTTGTGTTTTCTAGTAAGAGGTTAAGTCATACGATGGTTGTGTTTTCTAGTAAGAGTTTTAGTTATACAATGGTGATTACAAGTTAGATGAAGTTAAGAATGGTATCTCTGAAAGAAATATCTTATAATGAAGCTAATATCTTTCAAATATAATTTGTCCGAATAAGTTAAGCATTCATGCGTATATTATTTCTAAAGTCAGAGGATATGGAATAAACTCATAGACTTGGAATGTCGATCTTGAACTAACCATATAATTAAAGGAGATAACTGCCAGCTTTATGGCAACTAGAGGCAAGGAGATAACTTACATAATTTGAATGAAACAAAAAAATATAATTAAAATTAGAATTAAATATTCGTAATTGAAACATTTCAATTCAAATTGAACATAACACATACAATTTGAATGTGTAATAAAATATAAAGAGTAATTATGTGTTGAGACAATTTAATACATGGTCCATGGATCACTGTTTTAAATGACAAAAATTATAGAATGGCTTTATCAACTAGTCGTTGTCAAAAGTGTGCGCTTCGTGTTCTATTTTATCAACTAGAATGATCAACAAACTTAAAAAACGTGGATTTTTACTTTACTTTATTCCTAATGCCAACCCGGCCGACTTCAATTTCATCCACAAACATACAACTAAATCTTGAAAATGAGAAGAAAGTATAATTTGGAACTGACTCAATGTAAGTTTCCCTTCAGATATATATCAATTTTAGTCCTTGTAAGGTATTGATTATATATTTGTTTGTGTGTGTGTGTGTTTTTTATAATTAGGGAGGATGAGGTATCAGAGAAGCAATCGCAGCAGCTAACTATATCACCATATCACCACTAACTGCTACTGATGGACTTCAAGGTCCATTATTTGTAGATATGTTTTGTATTTTGGTGTTACAAATACATATATGTATCATTCATTTTAGAGATTTTTAATAAATTCTTGAACATGTCTATGTGAACTTGATTAAGATTACATATAGTACACATTTTGGTGTGGTCTTGTTAGTTAGTGTATCTGTCAGAGTTTGTTAAAAAGGGCATACTTGGCGGTCATTGGATGTATTCTCACTTAAAAATAATAATATAAACAGAGCATCACCATCACTACACAATAGCTATTAGTTAAATTTAGTGGCTTTTCGTTTAATTATTTCTATTTCTAGTGACCTTATTTATAAAAACAAAAATCAGATCCTTCCACATGATCAAAATGTAGTTAAACAAAGTTTCTACTTCTTCTGCCTCAAGCAGCTATCTCCGACAGTTTAGGGCTGATGTTCTCTAGTATGTATATCACCATTTCCAATAATGATTAGAGATCTCATAATCTTAATCAACTTCTGGTCACCACATAGACAAGTTCAAGAATTTACTTTTTTATTAAAAATCTCTAAAATGAATGATACACAGATGTATTTGTAACAAAACATATCTACAAATAATGGACCTTGAAGTCCATCCGTAGCAGTTAGTGGTGATACGGCGAAGTTGTTTGAATTCTGTTTTTCCTCTTCTGTAAAGATTGTTTCATAAAAAGATCAGTTTGAGGTTGTAATAATGGTGATGACGACTCTGATGACACTGGTGATGATGTCTTGTTTGTTTTCCCCTCCATTTCTCTACTTGCAAGACATATTATGGCTTTAGCCTGCATTTAGGAAAAGATATAAATAAGGATTATTAAGAAAACAACTCATTTATTAATTGTTGTTAGAAAATAAAAAACATGCATATATTGTCGCCCACCGGTTTGAACCAAACCCAAGAAAAGAGTAGGATATTCTCTTGGGCGCGATAGTAAAATGATTTTGTGAGAAATGATAAAATAAGAAAAAAATTTAAAAATTAAATTTATTTTAATTATGGTAAAATAACATCCATTCACTTCAGATATTAAAGGAAAAAAAAAAAAAAAACTGGAGATTGAAGAGACATACCTGCAGGTCAGTCACAAACTTTCCATTGTAAAATATAGTTAGCTGCTGCGATTGCTTCTCTGATTCCTTATCCTCCCTAATTATTAAAAAAAAACACACAAATATATAATCAATACCTTACAAGGACTAAAATTAATGACTAGGATCATATGAAAGGAAACTTACATTGAGAAGTTGTTAGGAGGCATAAGACTCAGTTCTAAATTACACGTTCTTATCATTTTCAAGATTTAGTTGTAAGTTTTTGGATCAAGTTGTGGTAGTAGAGAGAGAGAATGAATTTTTGGAGAAGAAGGGGGACTTTGAATGAATATATATACCATGGTTTGCTTGGAAAAGTGGGCCGGGTTGGTATTAAAATTTAGCAGTAAAAGCCACGTTTTTTATTTGTCTAGTTGATAAAATTGAACACGAGATGCACACTTTTGACAACGACATGTACGTTGCACAGACACCACATAAGCACAAGCAACTAAAACACGTGCCTAATTTTATGTCGACACAAAAACAGCGGCCATCTGTGTTGTATTTGAATTTTGAATACAGCTAAAACCCTTTTTTATACCCTTTCTATTTCAAAACAAGTAAACTATTGGGGGGATTTTTAAGTTTTTAGAATAGATAACTTTTCAACCGATATGTTGAAAATTATTTTAAATTTTACTCTTTATTAATTGAGTTTTTGAGGTTGAATTTTGTATTAGAAATAAATGATGTATTAAATGAGTGTTTGAAATTTAAAAAGCATAAAAATAGAAAAACATGATTAAATTTTGTTTTTATTTCTTTTTCTTAATATGTGTGATATAACTCATCAATTCACTTATTTTGAGATAAAGGGAGTATATATTAGTGTAATAGTTTATACCACGTATTTTTGTATACATGTGTCGTAGCAATTTAAAAATTATATATAAATAATACTTGTCATTAAAATAAATACAATATTAATAGAAATAAAATTAAGTAAATTTTGTATAAGCAAAGATGAGAAAGTCAATTAAATTACTTATCATATAGATATTTGATAGTTTATGAATACATAAAGTAATAATTTGAAGTGAATAGTTAGGAGTTGAATAATTTATTGATTAAAATTTAATTTTAAAAAATATTTCTAAATATAAAAATAGTAGTTTAATGTTTCAACTTAATTTTAATTACTCTTTTCCTTTCTAAATTTGCTATATTACATACTTTTATTAACAAAATATTAGATAATCAAAATTTTAGTTAATTTCAAAGTCTTAAATTTTAGAAAAATAATATTATTTTTCATTTTTCCTTCATAGCCTACACCATTGTTTGTATAGAATAGTCCCAAATCAAGAGTGGATTCTAAATGTAAATAAATACGAATTTAAAAAAGTGAATTTTGAAACTAAATAAATTAAATATAAAATAATAATTTAAGAAAAATAGTTAAAAGATGTTTTTGTCTAAAGTCAAGTATTTTTGTGAAGGGCAAAAGGATGAGTCAGTGGCTGGATTGGGTATACTGGTACTACTCACGTACAAATATAGGATTTCTTTAATGCACCTGTCTGTGCAACCTCATGGCGTAGAAGTTTACGAGATCAAACACTCGTTAACTTCGGCGTCATATGGAAGTTTTTTCCCATCTTCAGAAGAATAAAGCATAGGCATTTCTAGTAGTGTTAGAATTTTCTGAAAGGGTAGTCGACTAGAAGTAGATGACTCCTGGCCCGAGAGTAAAGTTTAAACAACATTTCTAAGGTCTTCATGCTTTTAATATAACATTAGTCTTGTTGTACGCGTTTTGCGCGTGATTAAAGAGAGAAAAATTAAATTTAACTATGAACTTATAAATAGATAAATAATTCACACAAAAGTATAATTTTTTATAAATTATTTATTTATAAATGTCTCATATATAGAGAATCTATCACTAATTAGAACTGGTAAATTTTAATTTTTCTTAACAACTGCAGAGTATTTTCTTGATTCAAATAAGAAGTAGAAGTCTATCAATGAAAGAAGATTTATGAGTCTTTCCACGGCTAGAAGTCCTCATTTTATCACCTTTTCTATATATTTTAAAAGTCAATATTATAAATATAATAAAATAATAATTTAAAGGAAAATGATGAAAAAATAATTTTATCTAAAGAAGAGTCTTCTAATGAAGGACAAAAAGTTCACACAATATTTCTAAGGGTTGATACGCCAAAATTTACACTCCAAACGGAATAGTAAAGTGGTCATTGATCAAATATAGAACTCAATCAGAGTTGAGGTCGATCAAATTGGAAATGTGTGAGAATATATCTATTAGCACCGTTTCAAGTGTAATATCTATTCCCGAAACAAAAGTGTATAAAGTAAATACGGGGGTTTTGGTTTTTTCAAACTAATTTACTAAAGTAAAGCAATAACTGAGCGCAAGAATGACTAGATTTCAAATAATTTATGCGATGCTAGGACTGTATTCCCCATGACAACTAATGCAATAGCCGAATCTAGTGATAAACTCGTTCATGATTACGTATATAAGATCTAACAAGTTATGTAACATCTAATTCACCTCTCAGTCCCTTTTAAAAGCATATCATTCATCACCTTTCGGTCTCAAACGTCTATGTATTAACCTTTGTTGTTTATCTCAGAATACTCTCACCTCTCGGTCTCAAGTGCTTAGACTAGGTTAAAAACCTCGAATTTTTGTCGTAAAACTCTTTTCCTAATCAAAACATCCCTTTCGGGCATGCAAAGAATAAAGGCTTACCCTAATGTGTCGGCTCATCAAGGAAGAAATTATAACAAAAATTACTACGATATATATGCTAATCAATCCCGAGACTTACCCCATGTTCGTCTATCTTATTGATTTCTCATGGTTCCCACAATCCCGAGACTTACCCCATGTTCGCCTAACTATTCAAGGAATAAAACTTGCAACGATATAAGGAAATAGAAGACTTACGATTGAAGAATCGATGAATCCACAAGCTACAAGCTTAAATTCGATAAGCAAAATCCCAAAATCTTGTGAAATCTCTAAGAAAATAATATTTTTTAATGTTTCTAGCTCTAGTCGTCCAAGACAGACTACAAAGAAAATAAAATAATCATTTATATATAAAAAAAAACCTAATCCTAATTAAAATAGAAAAAATTCATCGACATGGACACAAGTCTCTTCACGGTCCGTGCCACGTTACACGGACCGTGTAACGGTCCATCAGGTCGAACTTCGCTTCATGGGTGATCTGTCGCTCCACGTGCCATTGAATGGGCTGTGTGAGCTTAAACGGTTCGTGAAAAGGACTGTTTGCCACTCCTTAAAACATTTTCTTGCTCTTCTTCTCACACGCCGCCAATTCACGGACCGTGGTTGGTCACACGGTCTGTATAACGACCCGTCTGACTCCACTTGAACTATATTGCTTGCTTTTCGACGGTATCCTTGTCCTGTCATTTTGACGGTCAACTCGTCTATCTGACTCCCAACGGTCCGTGGGCCATGCCGTCTCGCGCCACTTGGCCAAAATCTTCCAACTTTCGACGGACTACTCATTCACGTCATTTTGACGAACATCATAACAACCCATTTGACATGCCACGGTCTGTGACACGTGTCGTGGGGCTTGGCTTCACCAACTAGCCAATGCCATCAGCCAAGGTGAGGCCACGATGGGCATCACGGTCCGTGTGGGAGCACACGATTTGTGTAGGCCCCCGTGTGCCCACACTTGGTTCCATTTTTGCTCCTCTTTGTACTCTTTTTCATCCTTTTTCTTTTGTACTCTCATTTCTTCCATGCCTTAGTCTTTTTCCTAAGAACAACAAAAAATGAAAATCAAAATAGCAAATTTGCTTGAGAACGCCCAAAAATCCTTTGTTTAAAGCGTTAAAAAGAGTCGTATTTCTATAACTCATCAACACCTCAACTTAGAATGATTGCTTGTCCTCAAGCAACAACGACTCAGCCAAATAATGCATAAATACCAGTGCTCACACAGAATATGGATCGCCCTCACAATTTTCAATACATATGTCTCACGAACAAGTTTAAGAATATGATCACACCCCAAACGGACTCACAAAGATTAAGGCAAACATCATGCATGCATGGTCAGTCCACATATGATCAGGAATAAAGAGACCCCAGTTAAGTTAGCAATCAATTAATGCTAAAGATAGTGCCCTCACCACAAAGAAGTCTCACACTCAACGTATTAAGCATGTAAAAGAGAGTATGAAATGTATTCACTCACTCTCAAAAATGTCTTCCATTGGACACACACGCCTCGATTATAAACTTGCCCTTATTTTCTCCACATTAACTCTTGAATGGCCTTTTTAGGATCACATTAGGACTTTTTTTGCTTGTAACGTAGGCTCGTGCTCGGGTGAGGTATATTTAGGATTAAAGTTACTAAACAACCTCTCCCAGACACTTGCTTCAACTAAGTCATTTGCTTTTTGGTCACCAACTTTTCTTGCCCCTATTTCTAAACTTTCTATAGTACAGGAAGTAATTTCCGTGCTCATTCACTTATTTTTACTTTTTTTATTTTTCGCTTATTGCTTTGCTCACGGTCACAACCGATTTTTTTTCTCTTTTTATCACTTTATTTTTTTCCACACTCATTTTTCTGCTCTTTCTGCACTAGCCACCCTCAACTTAAGCCTTTGGCTTGGGTCAAGGTTCATGATATCTTTCTAAGGGACCAGGGCCAACATAAGCCACCCTCAACTAGGCTTTTGCCATAGGCGGAGGTTCACAATGTCCTTGGAGAAACCAGGGCCACAACAGAGATCAACAGATAGATTGGGAAGGTGAATTTGGGTAATTACAAAGAAAAGGTCCATTTAGGCTCAACTTTTGGTTCGAAGGGACAATTTCAGTTGGTTGGTCAATTTTTCTTGGCTAAGTGACTATTCAACAACAACGGCCTAAGATCCCCTCCTAATCCAGTCATGCAAGTACTTCAGTGGGACTAACCAAGCAAATTCTATCTCACAAAAGCATCAACGGAATTATGCAATTAGCTCACACACACATGGCACATCTTTTACACTAGTTGGTACTAAATCACATAGGCCTACTTCATTCATCAAAATACCAACCATACACATGTAATACTTACCACAATCGTGCAAGTTAGTCAGAATGAGATGCAAACACATATATACTTAGCATTGTTAACATGGAACATCACAAAGATCAACACAAAGGCTACCCTAAACTTTTGTGACACTTATATTTACACAGATAATATGACCTAAACATGCTAGTTCTACTAGATAATACACCTAAGAGTAAAGAAACATGGCAAGAAAAACTCTCAATTGGCAGGATGCCCCACCCCCTCCAAAAAGACAGTGTAGTGTCCTCACTACACCATAACACACTTAAATAAATAGACAGGGGGATAGAATATACCTGGGATGCCCTAGGCTTCAGCAGTGTCGGTGGGGCCAGACTCCTCTTGGGTATCATCATCAGCATATGTAGAACCCAATCCAAAGGCGCTAACGGAGACTCCTGCCCGTGCCGCCTCTGCGGCCAGCCGCTCACATTCGGCCCGTTCAGCTACTGCTTGGCATTGGGCCCTGGCGGCCTCGCACATCTACCGGTCTTCTTCTCTGTGGGTCACTGGGAAAACTCTTTTGGTAACCCCGACGTCTACCCTTGTCCATCCTCCTAAGCTGCTCAGTGGGTGGCGCGGGTGCCTCAAATGGGGCTGGTGGAACACCCCATATCTCATCCAGAGCCGGCACCGCGGGTACATTGAATAGGTTCATCCACGACTCTGAAGGCGAGGCCGGTGTAGGGACCTGGCATTGTGCAGTCAACTTAGCACTTTGTGCCTTCATGCCATTCAATGTCTATACCGGATCCTTTATTTCATCTCCAGTTATACTCCCGAACATGTTGTGGAAGTATCCCACTAATGTACTGACTTGGCTCTGCAGGGTGGCGACTTGGCTCCTAAGGGCGTCGTCACGTTGGTCCACCACCTGCTGTGAATGAGACTGGACGACGTGAGGGATCCGATCTACTATCTGATCAACAATTGCCCGTGTCTACCGCTGGCCTGCCACCAATCTGGCCAAAAACTCATAAGGCACATATGCGTACCCTTGCTGCACTGAAGGAGTTGCACCACTACCCTCAGGCTGCTCATGCCAGCTCTCTCAGATAAAGCTCGGTCCCGCATCTCAAAAGCCATGAGTCAGCCCACATTTATTCCAAATCTGTACTGTAGGCATGCTATAAGAGAAGCATGCGAAGGTTGGAGTGTATTATCATTTCATGTGGGTCTCAGCCTGGCCTGACCCATCAACCACCAAAATTTTGCTGCAAATGTCAACGATGCTTTGTCAATAGGACACTTTGGGTCTGTAACCCAAGGCGCTTCCGCCCCCTAAATCGCTATTTACTCTGAGATCCATGCAACAGTGTAGCCCTTGATGATGAGTCAGACATTCACACTGCATCCATAACCTGCATGTGTCTATCCATAAATTGGCCATCCGGAGGAGCTTGGTAGTCTGGCACAAATAAGAACCGATTGATGGTAGTTTCTGATATACGCACTCGTGTACCACGCACCGTTACATGTGACCTCGGTGACCTAGTAAGGGTAACCTGTCTCTTCACCTTTCTAAATTGGGTACCCTTCACCGAGTTCAAGAGGCTAGCAGCATAGTTGGAATAGAACTCTTCAACAATGGCTGGCTCGTAGTACCCTGGTGGTTGTGCCATCCAATCGAACTTATGTGAGTTAAAGGTATCTCTGGTTTCTGGGACTCTGTCAAGTTGGTCAGTGATTACCCGAACCTCCAGAAGGACCGGTCGCTGTTTGAACCCCCCGGAACTTTTTGTAAGACCATTAGTGTAGATGTCCTTAACGCCAGGGATTGTCCACCGGCCCCTTAGAAAGACAATAAGTTCTCAGGCTGTTTCGGGGTCTGTTACTCGAGAGACTGCAAAATGAATGGCCTCGTCATCACTGTCCCGAAGTTCAACCTTATTCACCTGCTCTTCTATGTTATAACCCTCAACCTCTGGAGTTTGCCCCTGCTCATCCTGGTATAAAGTGTTCTCCTATTCTGGGGCAGCTGCCTCTTTCTCAACTCTCTTGGAAGGGCCCTTTCTTCAGACTAGGGAGCTCTGTGATGGCCTGATACACTGGCCTGCATAGAACAAGGAGAGTGGGGGGAGACATTGCCTCTATAGTGAACTTCGAACCCATTGGAGGAGTCATCACCTGAGTCACTCCCAAGCTGTTTGCTGGATAATACAGTTGGGGAGTCGTGGAGGCGTGACACAGGCTCTTCCCTATTACTGTGTCTGACTAAGCTATGTCGTGGACCCGTAGTACCTGCAAGTGCCACAAAGGAATACACGTCGTTAGAAATTGTTGCATACGAAGGTTGATGCACTAACGGGTACTCAGACTTCCCTTGTGCCATAAAAGTGACAATAACCCTTAAGAATGGCGTCACCCAGTCTATAATAGGGCCATTGCACTTAAGAACATATATAACTTAAAACTTAAAAGCAACCTATGTAAATTAATGCAGGTGGAATAGGGTACACGGGACTTTACACGGCCCGTGTAACGAGACACGATCCGTGAAAGGGCCCATCAAATGGGATTGATCGTGAGGCATGACGGACGGCATGACACGGGTCGTTACACAGTCCATGAAAAGTGCCACGGGCCGTGTAAGAAGTCGTCCGACCCCCCTTGGACCAATTTTTGGCTTTTCATTTTCATACACACAAGTCGATGCAATTTCACCCCACTTGATCATGATTTTAGCAACACAATAGCTTATATAAGTCAATTTCCCCAAAAATCATGTCAAAAAGCAACAAAAATCCTCACTTTTCATGGTTTAAACCTTAAAAACGCAACAATGGTGTCACCACTATATGCACGCCCAACAACAACAATGTAAGTTATGATGCTTTAAATCAAGAAAGAACTAATCTTTGACTAAGATCTATACATGAAAGCACCAAAATCAACATTAGAAGAAAGAAAACTTAGGTTCTTGCTTAGTGAATAGCAAAGAAGAAGAGGAATTGCTTGAAAAACTTGATACCCACAGTTAGTTTAAGCTACAAATCATGTGATTAACTCATGAATCATCACAAAGAAGATAGTAATTTGTTGGGGTTTTAAGAGAGAAGATGAGAAAAAGGGAAGGGTGAGCCGTGAGAATAGAGAGAGAATGGAAAATCTTGAAGTGGGAAGATGGTGACCAAAAAGTGTAATTTAAAATAATATTGGTCAACTAAGTTGACTGGTCAACCTTGCCACACTGGCGGCCTCATGGCCTGACACATGTCTCGGTCCGTTTGGACCGTCTGTGGCACTCGCCTTAGGGAAATTGACACTTACCTAGCCCCTTCATCGTGAACGTCACCTTCACGCTCCACCTAACCGGTTGTGCCACTTGTCATAGCCTGTTTCGATGTCCGTCTCCCCTTACTTCGATGCAATTTGCATGCCGACGCCAGACGGCTCGTGACACAAGCCGTGACACATTGCACGGTCCGTGTAGAAAGGTCGTGTCACCTCATTTGGTTAACTTCGCAAACACACTCCTCCTACGCACGCCTGCTGGATGATAGGCCCACGGCTTTCATATGGTGACTCTCACAAGCCTTTAGGCCTGACACAGCCCGTGTGAAAGGGTCGTGTATCAACACTTTGGCAACTTTTTGGCCATTTAGATCTCCCGACAAGTTTTCCACCATGTATGCACTCACGAACATCAAAATAGCCCCTGTACTCACCTGGAAACACACTCAAAAGCACGAAAAGGCATGACATATAAATTCAAACTTTTTTTTTAAATACTATAACAATGTATGGGTTGCCTTCCATGGAGCACTTGATTTAACGTCGCGACAGGATGTATTGTCTTGACTACTCAAACTTCATCAAGGAGCAAGACCTTTATTTCTGAGGCCTCTTCTGCTGCACCCACATATTGCTTCACTCACTAACCATTTATCTTGAATCAATCCCTATTTTCTGCTTCTAGCTCAATTGCACCATGGGGAAACACCTGGCTAATCGTATTCAGGCCAAACCACCTTGACCTCAGCTTACCTGGGAAGAGTCTGAACCTGGAGTTGTAAAGTAGAACCTTATCACCAACACCAAAGCTCCGTGGGGCAATCTGCTTGTCATGTTGGACCTTCATCCTCTGTTTGTACAATGCTGCACTCTCATATGTATGAAGACGAAACTCATCCAACTCATTGAGTTGGTCAAGTCTCAAGTCAGCAGCCTCGTCCCAATTCATGTTGAGCTTCTTTAAAGCCTAGAGTGCCTTGTGTTCTAACTCCACGGGCAGATGACAGGCTTTACCAAACACCAACTGATATGGATACATACCAATGGGTGTATTATAAGCTGTCATGTAGGCCTACAGTTTATCATCTAGCTTCCTCGCCCAATCCGTCCGGCTAGCATTCACAGATTTGGTCAGATTTCCTTCATCTCTCTGTTTCAACCTGTCCTCTATTCTGCGGGTGATAAGGTGTGGCAACCTTGTGATATCATACTCCATACTTTGCCAGTGCTGCACGAAAAACCTTGTTATAGAAGTGAGAACCTCCGTCACTAATGATAGTTCTGGGTGTCCCAAATCTGGAAAAGATGTTCTGCCTCAGAAATTGGACAACACTCTTGCTCTTTTTGTTTAGCAATGCCACTGCCTCACCCATTTGGAGACGTAGTCCATCGCCACTAGGATGTACTTCATTCCATAAGAACTCACAAATGGGCCCATGAAGTCAATGCCCCAGACGTCAAAAATCTCTACCTCAAGAATAGGGGTCATGGGCTGCTCTTGGCGCTTGGAGATGTTACCCTGTCTCTAGCACTGATCATATCCAAGCACCAAGTCATGGGTATCTTTATAGATGGTGGGCTAGTAGTACCCACATTGGAGAATCTTCTTCGTTCTTCTGTCCCCACTATGATTACCCCCCACGACGGATGAGTGACAAACCTCCATTATACTCAGTATCTCCATTTCTGGAATGCACCGCCTGATAA
Organism: Solanum medicagineum; assembly: GCA_026153255.1. Taxonomy (NCBI): domain Eukaryota; kingdom Viridiplantae; phylum Streptophyta; class Magnoliopsida; order Solanales; family Solanaceae; genus Solanum; species Solanum medicagineum. Next base: position 9,794 of record JAPFFP010082735.1, on the reverse strand, counting down.
CCCCATCAGCACATGTTCTGGACAAGTACGGGTCATCCCAGAAGTACCTGCGCACATCAAAAAGAAACTTTTTTCTCTAGTGGGGGTTAAGGCCCTCCACCAGAAAGTTAGCGAAATCAGCAAACCAAGGAATGAGATCAACAGAAGCTGCCAATACTAACTCATTGGGAAAGGAATCATCGATGTTCAACCAATCCATCAGTCTTGCCTCATCCTCTAATCTGGATAAGTAGCTGCTACTTGGTTCTCAGATCTTTTTCTATCTAGGACCTCGAAGTCAAACTCTTGCAGTAGGAGAACTCATCTGATCAACCACCGCTTAGAGTCTTTCTTTGCCATGAGGTATCGCAAAGCACCATGGTCGATGTGCACTATTGATTTGGTTTCCAATAAATATGCCTGGAACTTGTCAAATGCATATACCATAACCAATAATTCCTGCTCAGTCACTGTATAATTCTTTTGAGCATCATTGAGGGTCTTGTTAGCGTAGTATATGGGGTGAAAAATCTTGTTGCGCTTCTGTCCGAGCACAACACCCACAGAGATTTTGCTTGCATGACACATCACCTCAAATGGGGCAGTCCAGTCAGGTGCAACCACCACAGGAGTGGAAATTAGCTTTTGCTTCAGAGTCTTAAAGGCATGCTTGCAGCTATCATCAAAATGGAACTTTGCATCCTTCTCCAATAGTTTGCATAAAGGGTGTGCGATCTTGGAGAATTCTTTGATAAAACATCGATAGAAACCTGCATGCCCAAGGAAACTCTGGACACCCTTCACAGATATGGAAGGCAGCAGTTTCTCAATCACTTCGATCTTCGCTTTATCCACTTCTATGCCCTTCTAAGAAATCTTATATGCCAAGAATTATCCCCTTCTTGACCATGAAGTGGCACTTCTCCCAGTTTAGCACCAAATTAGCCTCCTCACAACACTGTACTGCCCTGCTAAGATTCAATAGACATGTATCGAGAGAATCACCCACTATAGAGAAGTCATCCATAAATACCTCGAGGGTGTCTTCAACTATGTCAGAAAAGATCGACATCATACAACGCTGGAAGGTGGCTAGGGCTTTGCACAGCCCAAAGGGCATCCTTCTGAAAGCAAAAGTCCCCACACGGGCAAGTGAAAGTAGCCTTCTCTTGTACCTCAGGGGCTATGGATATCTCATTGTAGCCTGAGTACCTATCAAAGAAGTAGTACCACCCTCGACCTGCCAACCTGTATAATATCTGGTCCATGAAGGGCATGGGGAAATAGTCCTTCAAGGTCTATTTATTCAGCTTCCGATAGTCCATACACACCCGCCATCCAACCACAGGTCTCGACGGAACTAGCACATTTTTGTCATTTGCAACCACTATCATGCCCCCTTTCTTCGGGACACACTACACTGGGTTGACCGACTTGCTGTCAGAAATGGGGTAGCTTACCCTAACATCCATCTACTTGATGATATCCTTTTTCACCACCTCTTGCATAGGTGGGTTCAGCCTGCGCTGGTGCTCAATACTGGACACACAATTATCCTCCAAGTTGATCTTCCGCGTACATATCCCTAAGGGAATCCCTATGATATCCGTGATGGTCCAACCAATAGCTCACTTGAACTTGTGGATACCCCCAGCAATGCCTCCACCTGGCTTTCATGAAGATCTACAGCTACAATCACAGGAAAAGTGTTGTCAGTGCCTAAAAATATATACATGAGGTGTTGGGGCAGTTCCTTGAGCTCCACAGCTGGAGGCTCCTCGATGGTTGGTTTAGCGAGGTGTAGACCTATTCTGTAGATCTAAGTCCAACTTTCTGGGTTTAAATGGCATGGTTCCCCTACCTTGTAGCGCATTCACGATGTCGGCACATCTGGGAAGTTCATCAACACTGCTGTTAGTGTGTCTACACTGATTGTTTGCTCAAGTGGTATATCAGTAAGAAAATCATCTTCAACGTCTAGGATAGACATCACCACCACCTCTTTAGGTTGCATCATTGCAGCACATACATTAAACTTCACCTCTTCCGTGTTAAGTCTGAAAGTCAGCTCTCCTTGCTCTACGTCTACTAATGCCCTGCCAGTAGGCAAAAATCATCTCCCAAGGATGTTGGGAACCTCAATCCACCTAACAGTCCAGAATAACAAAGTCCGCAGGAAAGATGAACCGGTCCACATGAACCAGAACATCACATAGAATCCCCATGGGCCACTTCATCAATCTATCTGCCATGAGTAGCTGCATTGTAGTGGGTATGGGGGCTCTTAACCCCAGCTTCTTGTAGACCGCCAGTGGTATCAAGTTGATGCTGGCACCCAGATCACATAGAGCTCTTGCAAAATCAAATGCTCTAATAGTACACGGGATAATGAAAGCTCCTGGATCTTCCTTCTTGTCTACAAGAGATCTTGTAGAAATGGCACTACAGTGGTGGAGATTTGTTTGCTAGCTCGATTGTGGCTATTCTCTTCTTAGTCACTAAGTCTTTCATAAACTTAGCATAGCCCGGCATCTGCTCAAGTGCCTCAACAAGAGGAATGTTCACTGAAATCTCTTTTAGCATGGACAAGAACTTCTGAAACTTGCCATCTTCAACCTTCTTCTGCAACCTCTGTGGAAATGGTGTGGTGGCTTAGGAATGGCTGCAGAGGTTGGGTCACTGTTGGTGTCATCTCGGGCTCTTTGGTACCCTCAGGTTCTGCTGGTGGTACCTCCGCCTCTTTACTCAAGTCATCAACATGATCCTCTACGAGGTTAGGCATATTGCTTGTAGCTTCATCCAAGCCTGCATTACTAGGCACAATAGGGTAAGAAAGTACCTTACCCCTCCTTGTGGTTACAGCCATACAATGATCGTCATTCTTTGGGTTCTGAATAGTATCGCTCGGCAGTGACCCAGCTTTTCTCTGGTTTATGGCTATTGACAATTGACCCATCTGCTGCTCTAATTGCTTGATTGAGGTGGAATGCGAGTCGACCAACTGTCGAACGTTGGACATCTCCCATTTTATGTCTCGCATCCCTATCTCGGTGGACTCAACCTTGTCAAGTACCTTTGCCATCATTTCTTCTAACTTCGAGTTTCCACCACTATTGTTCTGACGCTCACGGTTCCTATAAATGTCTCTGTTCTGCCAATTTCCTTGATAGTTTTGATCATAACCATAGTTCCGACCTTGAATACCAGTGTTGAATAGCCGGTAACCCCCCTGGCTGCCTAAGAAGTTTGCCTCTTCATCAAAGTTGTAGCCTTTATCATGTAGAATGACTGTAGCCCTGTGCAAATTGTACCTAGGCATTGTGTCTATAGCTTTTACCTTTTCTGCGTCTCCTAAGAACCGCTTTGCCAGCAAGTCCAGATGGGTCTTCATGTGTGCCATGTCTTGATCCCGTTCCTCTTCCTTTCGTCGTTGCTCCTCTGTCATCTCAAAGATGAACACCGAACAGTCTCCATCTCTAGTGTGCCATGCTCTGTTGTTCTTGGCTACCTAATCTAAGATCACCACGATGTCTGGGAAAGTCCGAGACATGTATGACCCCCCACAAGCAGCATCAACGATCGACTTTGTCACAAAATTGCAAGACCTGTAGAAGACTTTCTTCAAATGCTCATCTGTGAGGAGATGATCGGGGCACTGCTTAAGCTTCTGCCTGAAACTCTCCCAAGTCTCATGTAGTGCTTCATTCGGCAGTTGCTTGTGAGAGTCAATGTCATCTGTGATTTTGAGCTGTTTTGATGCAGGGAAGAACCTCTCCAAGAATGCTTCCTTTAACTCTCACCAAGTGCGGATGGAATCATGTGGAAGATTATTTAGCCACTTATTTGCTGCACCAGAAAGAGACTATAGGAATAACCACAACCTAATTGCTTGCTAACTGACCCCAGGAATCTCAGACAATTGATATGTTGCCAGAAAGTTGAGGATATGCTGATTTGCATCCTCAGTTGCTGCTCCACTGAACAACCCTTTCAATTGTAGTATCTGCAGCATAGTGTTAGTGATAGTGAACTTAACACCCGCGGGCAATGGGGGGAGTACAATCGCCCCAGTAGTCGCAGCACCCTCCTCATCATCATTCACTGCTTGGGGTGCCTAAGGCTCTTGGGGTCTCACACCGGACAGTGGCACCTATCTAACTGGTGTTGTTGGTTGTACCTCACTCCCAGCATTTTCACCGTCACCTAGACCGTCGTTTTCCCCACCTGCAAGGTTCACCACCAATTCTCTCTGTCTAGCTGTTTCGCATTCTAAGGCATTCATTCTGCGGATTGATTTACTAAGCTTGGGGTCGTAGGGAACAAGTGCTCCACCCTTGCTTCAGGTGTTTGGAATGCAACACTAGCTCCCTACCAAGAAACAAAAACAAGAAACAAAAGTAAAATTAGGGACTAGTATTACAAACTGAAAATAGAAACTAATAGACTATTACTTCACTGTATTCCCCGGCAACAGCGCCAAGATTTGATACGCCCCAATTTACACTCCAAACGGAATAGTAAAGTGGTCATTGATCAAATATGAACTCAAACCAGAGTTGAGGTCGATCCCACAAGGAATGCGTGAGAATATATCTATTAGCACTTTTTTCAGATGTAATATCTATTCTCGGAACAAAAGTGCATAAAGTAAATATGGGGGTTTTGGTTTTTTCAAACTAATTTACCAAATTAAAGCAATAACTGAGTGCGAGAACAACTAGATTTTAGACAATTTATGCGAAGCTAGGACTGTGTTCCCCATGACAACAAATGCAATAGCCGAATCTAGTGGTAAACTCGTTCATGATTGCATATATAAGATCTAACAAGTTAAGTAACATCTGATTCACCCCTCGGTCCCTCTTAAATGCATATCATTTATCACCTTTCGGTCTCAGAATGTCTATGTATTAACCCTTGTTATTTATCCCGGAATACTCTCACCTCTCGGTCTCAAGTACTTAGACTAGGTTAAAAACCTCGAATTTTCGTCCTAGAACTCTTTTCCTAATCAAAACATACCTTTTGGGCATGCAAAGAATAAAGGCTTACTCTAGTGTGCCGACTCATCAAGGAAGAAATTATAACAAAGATCACTATGATATATACGCTAATCAATCCCGAGACTTACCTTATGTTCGCCTATCTTATTCATTTGTCATGATTCCCACAACCCTAGTTGTGAATTTAGCCTAACATATTCAAGGAAAAAACCTTGAAACGATACAAGGAATTCATAATAGAAAACTAACTATTGAAGAATCGATGAATCCACAAGCTACAAGCTTGAATTCAATAAGCAAAACCCCAAAATCTTGTGAAATCTCTAAGAAAATAATATTTTTCAATGTTTTCTAGCTCTAGCCGTCCAAGACTAACTAAAAACGAAATAAAATAACCATTTATATATAAAGAAAGCCTAATCCTAACTAAAATAGGAAAAATCCATTAGCATGGACACAGGTCTCTTCACGGTTTGTGCCACGATGGACGGACCATGAACGGTCCGTCTGGTCGAACTCCGCTTCATGGGTGATCTGCTACTCCACGTGTCGTTGAATGGGTCGTGTGCGCTTAAAAAGTCCATGAACCCGACCGTTTGCCACTCCTTAAAATATTTTTTTTGCTCCTCTTCTAACACGCCGCCACTTCACGGACCGTGGTTGGTCACACGGTCCGTATAACAACCCATCTGGCTCCACTTGAACTATATTGCTTGCTTTTCGATGGTGTCCTTGTCATGTCATTTTGACGGTCAGTTGCACGACCCGTCTGACTCCCAACGGTCCATGGGCCATGCCGTCTCGAGCCACTTGGCCAAAATATTCTAACTTTTGAGAGACTACTCTTTCACGTCATTTTGACGAACATCACAACGAGCCGTTTGACGTGCCATGTGCCGTGGGGCTTGCCTTCACCAACTAGCCAATGCTATCAGCCAAGTGTGAGGCCACGATGGACCTCATGGTCCGTGTGGGAGTACATGAGCCTTTTGGTTCCATTTTTGCTCCTCTTTGCGCTCTTTTTCATCCTTTTTCTTTCTTACTCTCATTTCTTCCATGCCTTAGTCTTTTTCCTGAAAACAACCAAAAATGAAAATCAAAATAACGAATTTGCTTGAGAACGCACAAAAATCCTTTGTTTAAAGCATCGAAAAGAGTCGTATTTCTACGACTCATCAAGGGTCTTCACACTTTTAATATAGTATAGATATAGATTTTCAAAAATTTCTCTTTTCTTTTTTTTGTTTCATATTTTACCCTAATATTTTACTTTTATATAAAAAAAAATTACTCCATTTAAATTGTATTTTCTTATTTAAATCATATTTCATGGCTTTTAGAAAAAAGTTCATTCAACCAACCTAAATATTATTTATAAAAATTATAACTAAACACAACTTAACTTTATAAAATTCAACTGAAGTGGAACTTTTTTTTTTTTGTAATAGTATATATGTAGTAGTCATACAGGAAATCCAATCAATGATATTATATTACTATATATTTTGAAATATTACTTCTTCAAACATAATTAATTGTATATTTCAGATAAATTAGTCAAGTTGAATGATTTTGTTGATTTTTAGAATTTGAAAGTCTAAACTATATTTAGAAAAAATAATTTCGAATTCAAAAAATTCTTTACATAAAATATGATCAAACACAAGCCAGCTCATATTCCAGTTTAAAACACTTTAAATAAAGCTAAAATTATTTTATTACCATTTACATTGACTTCTTTGTTGTGAAACTATATAAAACAATACAAGAATAAAGTAAGGGAGACGAGAGAAGATTTCTTAATTGCTCTTGAATAATATTCAGGTTTATATTACAATGAAGGAAACTCTTATATTTATAGGGAAAATCCTGATTTGGTCTCCAAGAAACAGAATAAGTAGGATTTCTAACTTTTAAAGGAATCCACATATTAGAAATTCACTATAAATAGAATATATTTATAACACTCCCTCTTGAATGTCTATTTGCTAGATTATGTGCCTCGTTAAAACCTTACTAGATAAAACCCTGTGGGAAAAAATTCTAGTGAAGGAAAAAGAGTACACATATCTAATAGTATGCATTTTGGATGCCTCATTAAAAACCTTATTAAGAAAACCCAGTGGGAAATAACCTTGTGAGGAAAAAAGAGTACATCGCGTATTAACTCCCCCCTAATCAGAATATCAATCCAAAGACTTGAATCTTCACATCCAATCTTGTATACCATCTTCTTGAAAATTGAAGTTGGTAGAGATTTGATAAACCAATCAACCACAATATCACTCGAACAAATCTATTGCACATTTATATCACCATTCTTTTGGAGCTCATGTGTGTAGAAAACTTTGACGAAATGTGCTTTGTTTTATCTCTTTTATGAACCCTCCCTAGGATCAAAGAGTTTTTGCAAGTTCGTCACTTTAACTTCTTTAATCAAGCAATATATTGCCTTTTGAAAAGTCTTCGGGAGTTTCAATTCAAGTTATCAACTTGCATAACAATATGAAAGATTTTTTTATTTATTTAATCAATATGAGGATTATAAATAAGTTTTTCAAGAACTTGTATATGCTTCATGCATTTTAAATCGTTCAAACACTTTCATATCGATTTTGTCCAGTGACAATATTCAATATTAAATGCATGACATTTTCAAGTGTCTAGATTGCAAGTCAAATAAGCTTTACGCTTACCAAGATGCACCATTCCACTTGACAATTAGAGCATGCTTTAATATATCATAGGATTAAGATCCTCTAATCTTTTACAATATTGTGTTTTATTGTATCAACAAGATATCATAAACAAAATATCCCTTTTGTTTGTTTGCAATGCGACATAACTTTTTGAGATCTCATCACTTCATTATTTTCTGGTAGCTACCCCTCTTATGAGGTTTCATGAAGTGTTATGTCATAAGCTCTTCATGAGCACATTGCCTCTTTATTATAACCATTTTGGATCATTTGCTCTTTTTCAAGAATTATCTTATTTGGGATCACTTGCATGTTTCATGCATGTCATAGATATTGTCCTTCAGGGACATTCCATAAGAGTATTCCAACTCTTAGTTTCTTATTATCTCCCCCCTTATGTTAGACAAACTAACATATATTTCAATCTATCTTAGAGAATCCATCTTTTATGCATCATGGTATATTTATTAATTATATACCGCATAACAAAATTATTAGATGGAAATTATATGATCCATGACCATATATCAATTGAGGGAAAATTAGTCATAATGTATTGGATTGATGCATGTCTTTGTCTATAATTTGTCATATTTCAGACTATGAAGTTTTGTTCTCATAAGCAATGATTGACCATTTATTTAAGGCATTTAGTGTCAATTAGCTTGAATTTTTATCAATATTATCAAGATGAATCGTCTTGATTACGTATTCTAAAAGTTGTGCTCTTAATTCAATTATCTTACACAAACAATTTTGCGTATGTCAAAATTCAAGTTGAAAATAAACGCACATGTGAGTATCATATAGATGCATCTATTTCACATATCACATGACCGTGAACGGATCCATATTCACTTTTTATACTTTCAGAATTCAAAAAATTCTATCCCTTGTCTTCTTTTAGACATTATGCACTTGCTACCACATTCACTTTAGAGAACGGAGCATTTTAATAGAATATATTTTATGACTTTTCACCAAAAGCACATTATTGTGGTTTAGTCATCATTGTATCATTAATATGATGCATTGAGATTTGAACCCAATGTCTTATCCATATAAAAGCGTCTTATGTCATAAATTGATGGAGCTTGAACTCAACATTTTATTATCATACTTTTAAATGTATTACCATCTTTAAGTGATCATATTTTTCTTTTAGGCTTTTCCACAAGACAAGTGGATCCTTGATTGTAAGATATTCATATTTTTAAATTTCATCAAGATGATGATGCGAGAATATCATCGCTTTAGCACAGTCTTATTTTGATACTTTATTTTCTTCTTCAATGATGTCTCCAAGACATCTAGCATCCAACACCCATGAAGGGCAATTCTTGCCCAAAAGGGCAACAGACTCAAGTTTCTTAAGGTTAATCATATCAATAAAGAAAAAATAAATAAATAAATAAATAGTAACTTGGCCTTGATACTCAACCTTCACTCTTTAAAATGGTAGAGTCTCGTGCCGACAAGGTTATTCATATCAATAAAGATAAAACAAATAAGTAAACAATACCTTAGCCATGAAACTTAACCTTTATTCTTTAAGATGGTAGAGTCTCGTGCTGATAGCGTTAGTCATATCAATGAAGATAAAATAAATAAATAAATAATACCTTTGCCTTGAAACTTAACCTTTATTCTTTAAAACGGTAGAGTTTCGTGTTGATAACATGTTATGAAACTATATAAAACAATACAAGAATAAAGTAGGGGAGAAGAGAGAAGATTTTTTATTGCTCTTGAAGTAATGGAGAAGAGAGAAGATTTTTTATTGCTCTTGAATAATATTCAGGTGTATATTACAATGAAGGAAACAATAATATTTATAGAGAAAACCCTATTTGGTCTCCAAGTAAGAAACAAAATAAGTAGAATTTGGTCTCCAAGTAAGAAACAAAATAAGTAGAATTCCTAAATCTTAAAGGAATCCACATAATAGAAATTCACCAAAATAGAATATATTTATAGCATTTTTGTCTTTTAAATGGGCCAGCCACCATTTTTTTCACATTTTTTTATGGGCAAAAATGTAAAGAATTCCTGATGTCAACAAGAGAGTGAAAGAGAGTTGAAGAACTCGTGTTACTGTTGAAGGGCTCCAAGC
>JAPFFP010082716.1:0-22108 GCA_026153255.1 Solanum medicagineum | reverse complement strand
TGGTGAAGGAGGGAAAGGTGGAGGTTTTCTCCCAAGAGATGAGGTCCTTAGGTGCCAAGGTAGGTTATGTGTGCCCGATATTGATGGGTTGAGAGACTTGATTTTGAAGGAGGCACATGATTTACCCTATTCTATTCATCCTGGTTCTACAAAGATGTATAAAGATTTGATGGAAGTGTATTGGTGGGGTGGTATGAAAAGAGATATTGTTATATTTGTAGCCAGTTGCCATAATTGCCAACAAGTCGGGTGGCCTAGTGCAAGATATTGGGATTCCTACTTAGAAGTGGGAGGTGATCAACATGGATTTTGTGATTGGTTTGCCAAAGACTACAAGACATTTTGATTCTATATGGTTTGTAGTTGATAGAATGACAAAATTAGCTTACTTTCTACCAGTTAAAACAACTTACAGTGCTAAAGATTATGCTAGATCGAACATTCATAAGTTGGTTAGGTTCTGTGGGGTCTCATTGTCTATCATTTTGGATCATGGTGCTCAATTTACTTCACACTTTTGGAGATCTTTCCAAAGAGGCCTTGGTACTAAAGTCAAGCTTAGCACGGCCTTTCACCCCCAAATAGATGGCCAAGCCGAAAGGACTATTCAAACTCTTGAGATTATACTTAGGACTTGTGTCTTGGAGTTCAAAGGTTGTTGTGATTAGTATCTTCCACTTGTCGAGTTTGTATACAACAATAGCAATCATTGTAGCATCAGAATGGCTCCTTTGAAGCTTTATATGGTAAGCATTATAGATCCCCAGTTGGGTGGTTTGAAGTGGGTGAAATGGCTTTGTTAGGTCCGAATTTGGTTTTGGAAGCGCTAGAGAAGGTGAGGATGATACGGGAAAGATTGAAGATGGCTCAAAGTCAACAAAAGTTCTATGCTAACACTAGGAGGAGAGACCTAGAATTGGAGGTTGATACTTGGGTGTACGTGAAGGTTTTGACAATGAAGGGTGTGGTTTTTTTTTGGCAAGAAAGGGATGTTAAATCAAGCTTGAGGTACTAAGATTTTTCCTACTTTGGAAATTCCTTCCCTTGATGTCGTCTATGCATGATTATGTGATTTTGAAGCTGCATTGCAAATGTTATTTACAGCATGGTTTGAAAAATTTTCATGATGTATAAGTTGCATTTTGCATATGATGCATGTGTTCTACTCCTTAGAGGTTACATTTAGAATATTCAGGGATGAATGTTCCCAAGGGGAAGATATTATAAGGTTCCATATGTTGGAAGGCACAAAAGTACATAAGAAATGAAGTCTTAAAATTTTCTAAGTGTAAGAGGAATTCACGAAGGGGTTTACGGTCAGTCAAATGGAATACGAGCCCTACATGGGTTCATGTGTCCTAAGGGTGCAATTCCAGTAACTCAAGTTGGGAGGGCCACCAATTTATGAAGGTAACCACGAGTCCTAGGATGTTTCACAAGCCATAACTTGTGCTCGTAGAATGGTAGGCACATTTGGTGGAAAAAAATATTTTCTAAAGTTTGATGCACGAGCAACATGACTGCTCGTAGATTGATTGAAGAGTCATAGGTGGTGTCTTGGTTTGAGTTTCATAGAAGGTTTCAGAGGGTCAAAAAATAAACAAGATGAGACCCCCTTTCCCCAGCCTATCGAATGGACCATGACCAGAAATCAAGGTCTAGTGATCTGGTCCGACAGACTTTTAGAAGGGCTAATTCAACATTTTCTAACATTCTAAGCCTATAATACATCATTTAAGCCCCTAAACAAGCCTTTCTAGCCTTATACCACCCTAAACTACTCCACTCCAATTCATTGTAAAATAGTCTAAGTCTAAAACTCCCTTAAAATACTCTCAAACTTCCTCAAGACATTCAGGTAAAAGGTGCAAGCTAGGGTTTTCAGATTCTCTTCTTTCCTCAACAAGATTTCTATTTCTAATCACACCAAGGTATGTGTGTTTTGATTTGTGGAGGCCTTTCCGCCACAAAGCTTAACCAACCCTCTTCTTCATCTACTTTCAAGTCATGGAAACTTATGGTAGTTGTATGAACTCTTTTATATGATAATATTATGAAGTAATCTATAATGTTTTATCCTTGTAAACTATTATGCAATGAGATGCCATGTGAAATTTATCATTTAAATGAGGGTTTAATGATTCCCTAATCGAGTTTTACTTTGTTTTTGGTGGGTTACTTGAATAATTCACAAATGATTCTAGGTTTACTCATCTCATGTCATTTACTCTTTAATTGCATGATTTTAAGCATATATACATACACCCACCATGATTTGATCAAAGTTATGAGTTAAGCTTCTTATGTGATGAAAGCCTTAAGGCAAGATATGTAAATTGTGCATGTTGTGAATATTAAAAGGGGCTAACAAGTATGATATGAGCTCATGAGTATGTTATGAATATTATGAATGGTATGAGGCCCTACATTTGGCTCCATGAAGCTTTGTTTGATGAGCTACTCCAAGAATGATATCACGATGTTTTGACACTATGTATGTTATGACTATGATTATGATTTAAGTATTTCGTGGGATTATGACCTAGCACCAAGGGACCTTAGAAGTCTCCCATTGTCCCAAAACTATGTGCCACCATAGGTTTATATTATTGATTCCCTTTATAGGCTTGTACCTACCGAAAAGGTTATGTCATAAGGTAAAGGATATTTGTGAAAGCCATCGAAAAGGCCATACCATGAGGTAAGGGTGTTTGGTGACACTTCCCAAAAGGCTATGTCATAAGGTCAGTGTTTAGTTTGCCTTGGCAAAGTAGACCACTCCTTGTCTATGTGGAACGAACATCGAGATTCCAAGTAGTAGCTCACTTGGTCTTACATGTCAGTTATGGTCCTTCCCCACCTATATATGATATGTCATGTGACTTGGTGATTCCTCATGTATGTTTTGACTAATCATTGATCATTCATGTCATCTTGACCATATATCTGTTGATTATGATTATGCATATTGTTTAATTATGGGTTATATTTCCTTGTTGCATTGCACCCCACATACTTAGAGTACTAATGCATACTTTTAGCATACATGATCTAACCATGTAGATATCAGAGTTCCTATTAATCTCTTCCTCTACGTGGCTAGATGATCGATTGAAGATCATTATTGGTGAGTCCTCCAGTTCGGGGACAATATCTACTTACTTTCATGCTTCTTTTAAGACTTATCTATTTATGAATATTTATCTTTTATGTGTTATCCTGGGAGATGTCTTGGCCCTAGTTCCACTCATATTAGAGGTGTTGTTGGACATGGATATATATGTTATGAGTTTGACCCACTTTATACTTATAGAATCATGGAAGATTTCTATTAGTCCTTATTCCCACTTTTGTGTTGTTGAATGTTGATGATGTGATGGAAGTCCTAAGCCCCTGTTACCCCCATAGCATGAGTCATACTTGTTCTCCCCTTATATGAGTCATACTTGTTCTCCCCTTAGTCTTTATTTACTATATGCTCATGCAAATCCTCTCCCCTATAACATCCCCATAGCTTGAGTCCAAAGTCCTGCTTCCCTTCGAATTACTTGCTTCTTGTTTAATTATGCTTCTGCAACCAAGGATGCGCTATGTATGCTTAAGAGGCTTGTTTAGGGTCCTTTTGAGTTCTCTTTTCATCGTGTCACACCTGGGACCTAGGCTTAGGTCATGACGCAAATGTCCTACTCTGATGTAAGGAGGAGGGATCTTGAGATTCAAATTGGTGATTGGGTCTATTTGAAGGTTTCTCCTATGAAAGGTGTGATCCTATTTGGTAAAAAGGGGAAATCGAGCCCTAGGTGTGGCCATATAAGCTGGTAAGAAGAGTAGGAAAAGTGGCATATGAGTTAGACCTACCTGATGAAATGCATTTAATCCATCCAATTTTTCATATCATGATGTTGAGGAAGTTCATAGGTGATCCAAACTTCATAGTTACCTTGGAGGATGTGAACATTTTAGAGATTATGAGTTATGAAGAAGTACTAGTTGAAATCCTTGACCGACAAGTGAAACGACTAAGGAGCAGGAAGTTGCATCTGTTAAAGTGCTTTGGAGGAATCATCAAGTTGAGGCTGCCACATGGGAAGCGAAAATAGATATGATAAAGCGTTACCAATATCTATTCCACTCTACTCAAAACTAAAGTATTAAGATATTCTTCCCTAAAACCTCAAATTCCTTGCATTTTAGTTTCGCATGATGCATACACCCATTTTTATGTTTACGGACTATTTTGAGATACATTATAAATATAAGATTTTGATAATTCTACGAAATGATGTTTAAATGGCATTTTGCATGCATACTAGGTTATTAGTTGATGTGTAATGACCCGACCTAGGGGCCCAGTCATTACAAGGCGAATGAGATACCAGAAGGCACCTCACCCAAACCATCTTAAGCATTCGTAGGCATTTAGTGACAACAATTGTGAAAAACTAAGGGAAAGGGGCTATGGGCCATTTTAGCAGTGAAGCAACATTAAAAAGTAGTGGGAATAACTAACAATCACTTTGTCCATAAGCATACCAACTAAATCATCGACAGACGAGACCGGTAACGATCGATCTCCATCAAATAGAAAAAAAACCATAATAGTGCAACATAGAAAGTAAACGCCTCAAAAAGGCTACAAATACATCATCTCAGAATTAAACTAAGATACATGATAGAATAAAAAGTGGAGGAATCCCAAACTAAGGGCTCACCACAAATAATAAAGTTAGTCTTGAATGTTGAGTACTAGTCACGAGCCAGTGGAGGAGTGCCTTTCCCTATGTGGCTAAATCATGCAGGCAAAATATACATTAGTACGTTAGAATGTACTAAGTATGCGAGTTGTAGTGTATGTATGAAATTGTAATTCCCTCATTCATAAATACAACATATAAGTACATATAAAGTGAAAGATATATAAAGTGATTTTAAACATGCACAAGGAATATGGCTTAATATAAATAAGAGTATATGCATGAGAAATAACATGTAATGAAAACATATCGTAGAATAAGAACTTCTTGGGAGTAGACCTTAACTAACATTTAAGACCATGTGAGCTACTACATGCAATCCAACATAACCACTACATTGGCACGAGGAGACCACTTTTTAGGTGGAACTTTGTCAACTTTGCATGCATCATATTAACATAAATGGCATACGTGGATCCACTAGCCTAGCCTACAATGGCTCCTATGGTGGCACATAAATAGGGACATTGAGATTTAACTTTAATGGGACATGCATCAACTAACGGGATGAAGCCCAACCTCAAGTCCATTTGGTGCCAAGTCATCCCACAGAATTCTTTGAAGTACAACTTAGAATCATAAGTAGCAATCATAAGAGTAGCTCGAACATTAGGAACCACCAAGTGAGAATTGTCATTTCATCTTGGGGACCTTTCTTCAACATTTTTTAGGGCAATGGTCAACTTGACAAATCATTACTTAAAACTTAACTTTGATGCCCCAATCATCATCATATGTCATAAGACTTAACTTGAAAACTAGGTGGACTAGGCTTTTTAGATGGAACAATCATATATCACGTAAGTCATAAGAAAATATTTCTTTTTAAGAAACATCGAAAAAACCCAACCTTTATCAACATCAAAACCTATCATGGAGTCTTCATCAATAGCTTAAATATACATATATACATAGTAAAATAGTTGTAGGATATCATAAATAGAATTTAATAACATAATTTCATGAAATCACCATAAGCATGCACATTAACTTAAGGAACTTAAAGAAAAGGTAAAATACTTAATAAAGAACTTTATGGGAGGGTGGATACCCATAAATCACTCACATACCTTGGGGAAACTTGGGGGAAATGAACTTGAAGATTTGGAGAAGAAATCTTGGAAGCCTAGCCCTTGCCCTAGATTGTTCTTGAGAGCTTTTTGCCTTAAAAATTTTGAGTGTGAAGAATGGGAGATTGAATGATGGAATTAGGGCTTAAAGGCTGATATAAGCCCCTTTCCCATCCCAAAATGAAAACCTGCTTATGGTCCATAAGTCAAACCATGGACTGTATGTCCCTTTTTTCAGGTGACACATCTGAGATTCCTAAGAACTGACTTTGTTGGACACAAAACCATGAACACTTCTTTACGAGTTGTGCAAATATCTAGGGGTCATGGTTGGACTCATAGAGTCCTTCCACACTTAGCCATTTTTCTTACTTTTCTAGGTCTTATTCCACAAGACTACTTACAGGCCATATCTCGTTTCACGGGCAGTATGATAATACGTAGGTCACTTTCTAGCTAACTCCAAATTTCTTTCATTTCTGATAGTCTCATGCATGACATTACCTACGGCCGTCACTTGGTCTGTGAGATAACCCACACTTGGAAAATTTTCCCCTTCCTGAAGTTTTATGCTTAAATTTGCCCGTGTAAACCAGACTTCAGGTCATTTTTTAGTCCAATATTCCTACACTCAAGGCTCCTAAACTGGGGGTCGTTATATATGGGGTAACGAACGTAGCCATTGACGACCCATAGGTCATTTGACGGCCTGTAGATAGGGTCAGAGGTGAGTGTGCCAAACCTGAAGGAAATTTGGAGTTTCTTAAAGGAGGACCACGATCAACAGGATGATCCGTAGACCATTCCACCCATAGGAAGCCTTTGTAGAAAGGGACCCAGGGAAGTGAAATTTTGCTAAGTGTGGAAGGACCCCACGAGTCCAACCACGACTCATAGATCAAAGGACGGTTCGTAAGAGTGCGTTTTGTGGTTTGGTTTGGCCAACAGTTTCTAAAGATTGGAAAAGGAGAACAGGACAATCAGGAATACGATCCACGGTTCAAACCATGGGCCATAATTAGGGGTCCTAATGAAGGGCAATTTTGTCCTTTCCACCAAATCTAATCCTAAACCCAATCATTTTTGGGACTCTAAGGCCCTAAATTAGACCTTAAACCTATAACACCCCCTTAATTCTTTCCTACCTGATATGGATGTAGATGTGCAGGAGATGCTGAGAAAAACATGAGAAAAAGTTGCAGAAGCAGGTTTATGAGATTCATTATGACTCATAGAGAGATTTATAAGTCGTAAAAAGTGGTCTCACAGGGAAATTTAGTAACTTTGCTTTTCAATACCTTTGAGTTACAAGAGGAGTTTACGACTCGTAGAGGAGGGTTTTTCGTGAAAAATTCCAGTGAAGTCCAATTTTAGATTCCCTGTTTATGAAAGGACATCTACCACTCGTAGAATAGTTTACAAGTAGTAAAATGAGGTTTCGTGCCAATTTCTAGTAACTCAGGTTTCCAGACTTCCAGTCTACGAGAGGTGCGATATGACTCGTAGAATTCCCTAAGAGTCATAGACGAGGTCTCGTAGACCCAGATGGCAGTTTTACTGAGGGGTATTTTTGTCCATTTTGATTCTTATTTAAATAAACCCTTGGTCGTTTTAGACTTGTATAGGGTCTTAAAATAAACCCCAAGGGTATCCATTCTTCATTCAACACCTGGGTTTTCTTAAGAGCAAGAGGAGAGGAGCAAGAGCTAGGGTATCAATTCAAGCACAAGGATTGCTTGAGGTTCGATTATTTCTTCGATTCCCAGGTATGTAAGGCTTAACAAAATGTGAAATATCTTTCTTCACATGCCCCTTCAACATCTTGGTCAAGATTTGAAAAAGAGTTGAGATTTGAGAAATTCTACTACCTTAACTTTGAATTTTTGTTTCCATCATGAGGTCTTATTATACTACCTGAGTTAATTGTTATATTGCATAAGTATTGATATGAGATTTACACATGTATTTCACACTTGATAGCAAGAACCCTAAATCACATGATTTTATGAAATTCTATTCATGTCATTGAATATTTGAGTTGATATAAATTGGGCATTTAGAGTTGAGTAATGTTAGCATGATTGAGTATGAGGAGCATGTCACATTGTTTGAGTGAGTGTAAATGACCATTTGAGTCTGAGTTGAGATGATGAGTTGCACTGATTGAATGAATTGATGAATGACAGATGAGTTGAGATGAGATACCCCAAAAGGTTTAATTGATGAGTCGAACATATTTTAGTCTTGGGAGGAGTATCGAGCACCAAGAAGAGAGCAAGTATACATCTACTTTAACCCACAGAATTGCATTACCAGCATAGGATAGTCGTTATAGCTCATTTTGGCGACTTTTGTCCCGTAAGTGGACATTGATTATGGATCTAAGAGAGAGTTGATGGTCCTTTTCCATGGCAAGTTAAGGGCGGGCGTGGCAATGATGTCAAATTCATTATGTATCACCAAATTATAGATGGTGGGATCAGGATGTTAGTTAACAGAAACTCCCAAGCAACATTGATTAAGCATGATGTTTTAAAATGAGTCTATTCCTATTGAGCTACATTTAAAAGCATGTTTTACTCTAAACTTGCATAAACTAATTTGAGCATGAGTCGTTAAGTTGAGGTGAGTAAGTTGAGCTTTACTTTTCTTGAGCTATTTTACATACTAGTATATTCCATGTACTGACGTCCATTTGGGCCTGCATCATTTTATGATGCATATACAAGTGATAGAGGACTTCAGCCCGCGCACCATTAAAGTCTAGTTTAGTACACCCCAGAGCTGGTGAGCACTCCTTGCATCCCGGAAGAGCCTTTATTTCCCCTTTTTATTTTCATTGATTATTTACTTCTTTGATTGAGGTGCCCATGGTCTGTCATGGCACCATCTAGACTTGTTGAGTAGAGGCTTCATAGACACTGAGTAGAGGATTGTCGAGTATTTTGTATTCTAAACTTATTTACTAAATACTATGAGTCGTTGAGTTGCATTTTGTTTCATATAATGCCTTTCTACTTGAGTTATCCTTCCATTGTCAAGTTGATGTGACGATGTAGGCAAGTGGTTCTCTTGGGGAATCAACAATGGCTCTTCAAGTACCGATCACGCTAAGGGTACCCTCCCAGGGCATGATAAAACCCTAAGTATTCCTCATTCCTTTTATTCTTCCACTTTCAAAAGTTCTAAAGCATTCTTCCTCTCTTCAAGAATAAATTAAGGAGGCCAAGGTTTCAAGGGGAATCTTTCATAAATAGCAAATTTCCTCTTCCTAAGCTTCAACCAGGTATGTGAATTTAATTTGTGAGTCTTATTTTACCAACAAAGTCCTACATAATGTGTTTTTACCTTTTGTTTAAGTTCCTTCAAGTTACTACGCATGCTAATTATGATTTCATGATATTTTATGTAATTAAATGATCTTAATGATATCCTATGATGTTTTACTAAGTATTTACTTGTATTTAAGTTGATGATGATGACCCCATTGTGGGTATTTTGAATGATGTAGTTGCTTTACATGTTTTGAATAAGCATATTTCCTCTTGATTTATGATGTTACAACTTAAGTAGTTAGCCCAGTAAGTTTCAAGTAAGATTTGCATGTTACATGATGATGATTAAGGCATTAAGTAAAAGTTTCAAAGTTATGATTTGTCAAAGATATAAGCATGTTGACAATTGTCCTAAAAGATGTTTAAGAAGGTCCCCAAGTTAAAAGGACAATGCTCATTTGGAGATTCCTTAAGTTCGAGCTACTCCTAAGACTTGATACTTATAATCTAAACTGTCAAAATTGACCAAGTAAATATTTTAAAGACTCATTGGATAACTCAGCATCGAATGGACATCATGGTGGGGTTTGGTAAGGGAACCCTAGAAGCAACCCTTTGCCCCATTAACTATGTGCCACCATAGGAGCCCTTATAGGCTAGGCTAGTGGATCCACATAAAACATACATGTTATATAAATATGCATGCGAAGTGATGGAGTTCCATTTCAAAAAGTGATCTTCATGTGCCACCATAGGGGGTTATGTTGGATTCTGTGTAGTATCTCACATGGTCTTATATGTCGGTTAAGGTCTATTCCCATAAGATTCATGATTCTATGGCGTGGTTCCATCGCATGTGTTCCACTTTTGCATGATTCTCATTCATATTGAGCATTATTCCTTGTGCATGCTTAAACTCATGTTTATGTATCTTTACCAGTTCATACACATACATATTTTTTGCTTATGAATGATGGCATTATAATTTTATCTTTACATTTTATCTCACACACTTAGTACAGTTTAAAAGTACTAACGCATATTTTGCTTGCATGATTTAACCATGTAGGG
This sequence comes from Solanum medicagineum, assembly GCA_026153255.1. Lineage (NCBI taxonomy): Eukaryota > Viridiplantae > Streptophyta > Magnoliopsida > Solanales > Solanaceae > Solanum > Solanum medicagineum. Next base: position 11,938 of record JAPFFP010082716.1, on the reverse strand, counting down.
ACAGGCACTCCTCCACCGACTCATGGACAATTTTTAGGCATTCAAGACTAGTGCTTTATGGTGAGCCTTAGTTCAGATCTCCACTATTTCTCATTCTTGCTATGTATTTCAGACATTGATGTGTATGTTGGTCTTTAGAGGCTTTTACTTTTTTTTGTTATTAATATTGGAGTCTTTTCTATTTGATGGAAACTAACTGATATGGTTATGTCCGTTCTATGGTTTAGATGGTATGATTTTTTGACAAATTAATTGAGTATGCTTTTTAATGTTGTTTCATTGTCATATGTTGCCCCACAGTCCTTTTCCTATTTTATCCCGCAATTGTTTAAGTTCTATGCCTATGAATGCTTGAGATATTAAAAATGGCTTCGGTGAGGTGTCTCTGGATATCTCATTCGCCGTGTGACGATTAGGTCCTAGGTCGGGTTGTTACAAAATGTTTCTTTACAGCCCAAGCTTGAAAGAAGAAAGGATGATGTCCCCAAACTGAAGGACTCACCAACAATAGTTTCAATCAATCCAACGGCTAGCCACATGTACAAGGAAGAACAGCATGGATCCCTACATGGTGAGATCATGTAGACAGGAGTATATGTTAGTAGTTTTAATGTACTAAGTATGTAGGATGCAATGCGATGAAAAAAGCAATAGATATTACAATAGGCAATATGCATAGCATAACAAGGAATAGGGGCACAAGAGATGATCTTGATTAATGCATCTTGAAAAATTGAAGCAATATAAACACCACAATAATCCTATATGCATATGTGGGAGGATACCATAATTGGCAATAAGACCATGCGAGTTATAATATGATATCCAACACAACCCCCAACGCTAGACGAGGAGACTACTTTCTAGGAAGAGCTTCATCAACTTACTCATGTCTTTATTATTTTATCATTAGAGCTTTTGTAGATCTACTAATCTGATCTACAACACTATGGTGGCAAATATATAATGAGGCGTGAGATTGCTACTAGAGTTCTCTTACCAAACCCACCTCATGTCCCATTCGGTACTAAGTCAAATCCCACGAAATATTGATAAAATGACTATATGCATATAACATTCATAAGCTTTGAAACATAACTTCAGCATAATAGGAGTAGCTCATTAAAACCTTTATGATCCATTTAAGTGAGAAGTGTCCTTTCACCATTATTCATGCATTTATAAAAAGGTTTTCCATTATCCCTTTCATAACTTTCATAAACATTTAATTATACCCTTAGCATTCAAAACATACTTCCTTTGAGTTTAGTGTAAAACTAGGTGGGCATTGAACCACCTAGTTTAGTGTAAAACTAGGTGGGCATTGAAAAGTCTTATTTATTCTCTTAAAAATATCTATTACTCTCTCCATTTAAAAAAAATACGTAGTTTGACTCGAATGGAGTTTAAGAGAAAAAATAAGACTTTTCAATCTTGTGGTCCTAAATTAAAGTTATGTCAGATGTACCAAAATACCCTTTAATCTTTTGTTTTGAAACATGTCAAGCGGAAAGTTGAAAATTAAAGTTTTGCCAAAAAAATGGATCATTCTTTTGAAACAGACCAAAAAGGAAAGTATGTCATTCTTTTTTAAATGGAGGGAGTAATTTTTTTTATCAAGCACACACATAAAAGTTATAACAAACTTCAATATCCATATAAAATAAACTTAACTAAAAATTTCTTGAAAAATAAAGACTCCCAATAGAAAAAAAAAAAGATATTTTATTGGACTATTCAAAGCTAAGAACTAATGAAAACAATGACAAGTTGAATTGAAAATTTTAATATATTTTCATGGAACTAAAATTAAAAAGAAATAATTATCTTTGAAATCGTGCATAAATGCAAAAAAATAAAAAAAAATTAAAATAATTTTTGATGTGGTAATGATTGATGTGCTGTCAAAATGCAACACATTTGATGCCTAAAATAAGGGATTTTGTGAGTTCTTAATGCGACTTTTTATGGTTTTTATGTGTTTTTGTGTTGTTATTCAAGAAAAGGTAGGTTGCCTTGATTTTGGGAGAAAGTTGCAGATTTTGATGAAGTGCAGGACATATGAGCCCGCCTACGAGTCGTAGCCCAAGCTACGAGTCGTAAAGTGATCTCGTAGCAAGGAACAGTGAGCAAAAAATTAGCAATCTACTAAGTGGATGACAGTCCTACGAGGCTACTCTACGAGTCGTAGGTCTCCCTACAACTCGTTTAGGTGGGTTCGTAGCAAGAAACAAAGAGCCAAAATTTTGGACCAAGAACTGAAGGCCTAGACTACGAGAGGAGCATATAAGTTGTAACCCAAGTAACGACTCATACCAGTGGGTCGTAACAGTCAAGTCCAAAATGCAAAGTCCCTGATATGAGACCCCGATTACGACTCGTAGGTCAACCTACGAGTTATACCTGTGCGACGTACCTGCTGTTAGCTGTCTTTTCTGTTAAATTTTTAGGGTTGGATTTTTACATACTATAAATACATTATGATAGGGTTTACTTGGAGAAACCTCAGACTTAAATCTTTGCAAAAAGAAACTTTGAATATTCTCTCAAGAATATTTTGGGATTTTAGTGTAGATTCTTATTTTCATTTTGAAGACCCACTTTTAGGGATTGCAAATCTTTCATTTTACTCATTCTCCATCTATCAAAGCTTGTGATTTGCAACTTGTGGTGTTCTTGTTCTTCATTTGCTTGGATAAAATTCTCAACTATGTTATTTATTTGTGTTATTGTTGATTTTATCTTAGCCATGAGTAGCTAAGCACCCACAACTTGGGGTTGTGGGAACCATGGGTAAATGATTTCAAATAACCTAGACATATAACATTTCTATGATTGGGGTTTTGCATGTATTATTTATTTCCCTTCATTTTGATTGATGTTTGGTGGTGTCCAACACCAAACATCGCCTACTATCACGATCCCGACCAAGGTAGTGATGAATAGGAAAAGGAAAGTAGACGACAGGATTCAATTGATGTGTTCTCGTCTAATCAACCAAACCTAACCAAGGTGAGGTTGACTGGGACAATAGGTAAGGGTTAGTTGGCACACCATGGTTGTCGACCAAGTGGCATGGTGAAAATTGACCTTCACCTTCACAATAGGGCTGGAAGAACCTAAGTTACCATCCTGCATACGAATTCCCACTTATAGTTATGTTGTCAAGGGTAATAGAGTCAACGAACCATGGGGAATACAATTCCCAAGTTGTCCCTAAATTTTAGTGTTTTCTCACATAGTCAGTATAGTATTTATTTTTTGTTTTGTTCTTAAATCGCAACCCCCCCCCTCCATTTGTAGATTTTAGTTATCAATGCTCGAAATGATTGATAGTGAATTCTTATAGTCAAGCCCTGTATTCCCTGTGGATTCGACCCTAACCTCCGGCTAGGTTAATTGTTGATAGTGACCACTTTCTTATTGGAGCATGAACATCATCAAAAAATATGGCGATGTTGCTGAGGAATACGACTAGGTTTTGACTTGATTTCACTATTAGTTAGTTCAAGTATTCATTGCCAGATTCTCTTATATTTTACTTTTATTTTTATTTTTATTGTTTGATTTTATTTGCAGGGTAGGCTAGGTTGTATTCCCAACATAAGGAGCCAAGGCAATCCCTTAGCTCCGATGAATTTGGAGATCCAGCAACTTTTTAGAGGAATGGCTCAAGTGAATGAGGATCTCGCAGTTGAGGAAGAAATAAATTTGAACGATGATGATATGGGAAGAGGGGAGAATCCACCACCAAGGGACAATAGGCCACAACTTAGGGACTTCAATAAGAACGCTTACGGATGGAATCGATATCATTTGAACCCTACGACCATCGATGTTACCGGTGCTATAGTGTTGCCTCTATACTGGCAGATGCTAAGTTAACGGTATCGAGTGGATTACTCCAAATGCTTCAAAACTGTGGTTTGTTCATAGGGTTACCTTCTGAGGATCCCCACCGTCATCTCCACAATGTCATCTTCATCTGTAAAAGTGTCATGGGGACAAAAAATCTTTCTCTTGATGTAGTTGGATTGCGGGTGTTCCCATTGTGACTAATGGGCAATGCAGCTGTGTGGTTGTTTGAGCTTCCTCCGAGTACAATAACAAGTTGGGCAGAGCTTGAGAGAGTGTTTTTAGAGAGATATTTCCCAAGATCGAAGAAACTTAAGCTCAAAGACCAAATAAACAATTTTGAGCAATTGTCCGGTGACTCCATCAGTACCACATGGGAGAGATTCACCAAATGCTTAAGGATGGTCCCTCATCATAAAATTTTTTATGATGCCTTGGTTAAGATTTTCTATCGAGCACTAGACGAGAATAGTCAAGCCTGTGCTGACACAATCATGGGAGGCGTGTTTCTTGACCAACCATTCGAATTGATAGCCGCAAGGATGGAGCGAGTAGTGAAAACAAATCGAGCATAGGGTCAGAGCGAGCATGGTGCAACTAAGAACTCGTGTGCAGTCATAATAAATAATGAGCAAGCAAAAGTCAATGAGGAGATCATGGAGCAACTTGCTCAACTTCGCACAAGCATGTACTTGGTCTTAAAGCAAAACAAAGCAAGTGTTCAAGCGGTAACCCACCAACCTCCAAAGACTATGATGTATGAAGATCTATTCTTTGATGAGGACACTTGCTTCATGAGCAACCAAGCGATAGGTTTACAAAACACCCCCAAGGGTCTAATTTTAGACTAATGGACGCAACTTTCCGAGAATAAAGGTCGAAACTACAATCGTGAAGGCGTATATAGAGACAACTGGGGTGGCTACTATGAAAGGGAGAGAATATCAAATGCCGAATGGGGTAGAAGAGATGGCTATAGGAATGTTTTATATGTGCCACCTCACAACCATGATGTCTGGTCAAGTAACTCTAGGATTGAAAGGATGTTTGACAAATTGTTGAAGAGAGCCGCCAAGATAAGACCTTGAAGGGAATGAAAATGGATATTTCAAGCATTAACCAAAAGATGGAATCTCACTTTGTGGCAATAAAGCGTTGGAACAACAACTTGGGCAAGTTTCTTCACAACTGAACCAACGCCAAAAGGGCACCTTACTAAGCAACACGGTGCAAAATCCTAAAAATGGGCATTGTATGGCAGTCATGACTCGGAGTGGCAAAAGCACCGTTGATCCCCCTATGCCAGTGGTTGAGATGAAGCTTGTGAGAGTGTCATTGATAACAAGGTATTAGTGGAGGAAGAAAGTCTAGAGAGTAATGGAGTGCAAGGCAAAAAGGTTGGGGAGCAAGACAAAGAAGAGATAACTCCAAATCACCCTCCTCCATTCCTCCAAAGACTTAAGAAAAAAGACGAAGATGGCTAATTTAAGAATTTCCTTTCAATGTTGAAACAATTGTCCATCAACATTCTCCTCTTAGAAGCTTTGGAGAAGATGCCCGGGTACGCCAAGTATATGAAGGATTTGGTAACAAAGAAGTGCACTTAAAGCCAAGAGCTCTCACAAAAGCTCCAGCAATATAGTGTGATCATGACCAAATGCCTTGTTAAAAAACGAAAGGACCCTGGCGTATTCACCATCCCTTGTACCATTGGTGACGTTGAATTCGCAAAAGCATTGAGCGACTTAGGAGCAAGTATTAATCTAATGCCTCTTACTATATTCAAAAAGCTTGGTCTTGGCTCTTCTATTCCAATAAAAATGTTGTTGCTTATGGCAGATCGAACTATCAAAAAATCGAAAGGATTACTTCTTGATGTTCTTGTCAAAGTTGATAAATTCATCTTTCCCACGAATTTTGTGATCCTTGATTGTGAGTTTTATTTTGAGGTGCCCATTATATTGGGAAGACCATTTCTGGCCACCGGGAAAGGCTTGATAGATATAGATTTGGGTCAGCTTCGGTTCAGGGTCAATGATGTAAAGGTCCTATTTGACATCCGCCAATCAATGAAACACCTGGATGAGTTTAAGAGTGAAGTCTGGGCCCTTGAAGATTGTTGATGATGGATGATGACAATGTTGAGCCACGATGTTAAACAAGGCGCTTCTTGGGAGGCAACAAGTATCTTTGATTTCTTGGTTTGTTTCTAAGTTTATTTTGGTCATTTGAATTCTTACATAGAAGGTTTGATATTTGTTCTATTTTATAGACATTGATTCAGATATGGTGATTTGAAGATTGGTGCATTTTAAGGTTAGGATTGCAGACAGGAAGCATGAGCTACAGGTGTGAAGAAAAATTGTGTTGGGAGGAGGCCTATGAGTCGTAGGAGCATACTATGTCTCATAGTCATGCCTCGTAGGGAGAAACAGTAAGGAGTAAAGATTGGCACACACGCTACCAGCCAACCTTACGATTCATTGGATCTCCTACAAGTAGTAAGTGGGGTTCATAATGCCCAGGTATGGATTCAAATTTTTCTAAGTGGTGAGGTCTACTATGAGACCAGGACCTACGAGCCATAGGAGTCCCTCTGACTCCTAGTCGAGGTCTCGTAGCTCGTATACAGCTTTTAAACTATTGAGCCAGTTCAATATTTAACGGGTCAAAATTCATTTTGACCCCTAAAATTACATTCCTTGCCCTAATCAACCGAGAATCCCCAAAATCCCTTCTTCTTTCACTGTTCCGATCATCATCCTAACTATCCACATCATTTTTCGACAAGTATTCCGTCGATACTATTCTCCTAGGGTTTTCAGCATCTTCCTTTGTCCTTCTTCATTGAATTTGGTTTGATCACTCTCTCACTTCGTAAGTGTTTCTTAATTAATTTTAATGCACTCTTGTGATGAATTTCGTTTCGATATACAATTGTGTGTTTATTTGATCATGATGCTCGTGCACATGAGATAATTACTGTGTTGAAGTATGAAAATTAGGGCCTAGATGGTTTACACTCCCTGGTGTGGTTTGAAAATTTGAATGGGCTCTTATTGGGTAGTTGTGTTGTTGGCATATTGATCAGACGAGTTTAATGTGTGCTTGTTTAGTAAGCAATTCGCACAATCATTTTAAAATTGAATTTTGGGGATACGGGTGTTTGTTTTAATGTGAAATTCATGTTGGCCCTATATGTTAGTATATCCAACTCTCATTGAACCTCCATGGATTGTGATATTGCGATGAGTATGAGTTTTGAGGAGGGTGTTCACTGGGTAAATTGCATGTAATTCAGATCTAAGTTTGCTTCTGAGACAGTGTTAGTTTATGTTGTCGTGTTTCCTGTTGGGTATAATTGTATTGTGAAAGATGTGTTGCTCTAATATGTCACCTGTGATTGCCTTTTGATTAATTTGTTTATGGTTGTTGTGGGAATATTGCAGGCACTACAGCTGCCTTCTATTTTCTACTATGAGGCCTCCCTACGACTCGTAGGTCACCCTACGAGTCATAGTAGCCCCTAGTAGCAAATACTAGTCACCTGCAGTTCCTTCACATTTCTCATACGAGACCCACCTACGACTCATAGTATCTACTACGACTCGTAGTGGGTGTCTCATAGTTCGTACTTAAGTTTCAAGATGCCTCTGAAATGAGGTACGAGCCTATGATACAACTCGTAGGTCATCCTATAAGTCATGTCTATGACTTGTACCTGCATCTATATCAATGAAAACTCTCTGATTTTAACATTTAAAGTGTGTTAGTTTATGGTGTTCTTTGTCATGTATTGATGCTAATTCAAACATTTTGAGACTCATTTGTTGACATTTGGTTGGTTTGCAGGAATAATGCCTCCAAATGACAAACGAGCTATTAAGACATTTCAAAGGAGGTTGGTTGACGAGTCCTCCGAGACTGAGCGATCTAACGAGTCTGTGGAAGTTCACAGGGTCAGAATAGACCCCAAGGCTAATGTACCTCAAACTCGGGCTTGTACAACACAGGCTCTGATGGTAGTTAGCAGTGCCTCCCAGTCTGAAGAGGAGGGTGACGAAGATGGGTCTGATAGTGGCTCACCACAAATGACCCCCACACACACTCAGATAGAATTAGAGGAGGGGTCGCAGTCTTTGCAGGAGGAAGTGGAATCATATGCCCTAGCAAACCCTAGATGGTATATTTGAGGGATGAAAGAGAACTATGATAAGGGTTGGAGCCGAAAGGACAGGGAAAACGTGTCAGGCAGTTTCACGAGAAGTCCAGGTTGAACAACTCTAGATTGGACAGAGTACCAAGGTTAGATGCTGAGATAGACAGATACCAACTACGATGGACTACACAGTGGTTGGGCAAATACGCCCCTTACTTAGTCTATGAGTCTTATGCATCCTACCTTGCCACCCTTCTCCGCGGCCTGCCAAAGAACAAGAAGGCTATCAAGCAGTCTATATTATGAGTGGTTTCGGTCAGGGGTCGAAGAGTTGACATTTCTGAGGAGACAATAAAACAGGTTCAGTTCGGGCCCAACTACAGAGTGCCTCATTCCACCATAGAGTATGATGGTCGAATTTTCAAAATGAGGAAAGCGGTGAACAAAAAAGACGTTGGAGTCAAAATCGAGTTGTTGTGATGGATTGGCAGCCAGATATGCAAGGAGGGTTTAGAGCCGACATGGTTCACAAACCACGCTGATCCGATAGTGAAAGCCCACCTCTCTTTTCGGGCCAAGTTTTAGTGGTCGATTATCCATTGGCGTATTTGGTCCACTTTCACGCATAATGTAATCACACTGGAGCGAGCCATTCTATTAGCCAGCTATGATATTGATTGGGCCTAGATTATCTCTGAGCAGATTCACGAGTCCACCGTCAGGACGAACACCTCACTATCGTTCCCTGTTTTGATTTATCATTTGTGAAATGTAGCAGATGTTCATGTCGACCCGCACCGGGATAGGCATGTAGAGGCCACATGCACCATGGATCCAGCCTGATCAAGACTGATCAGAACCCGGTAGCCCTACCGCGAGCAGCTTCTCCTGAAGTACCAGATCCATTCCCGATTGAGCCTCAGACTCAAGAGCCAACTTCAGCCACCCCGGTACTACTCCAACTACTGTAGAGCCTTCTCCAGCTGTTGAGATCGAGTCGACACCATCCTCTAGTACTCTCGCACCAGCATCATCTACTGTGCAGGTTGATTCTCTTGTCTCTGTTATTGCTTTTCAGGCACTGGTGCACCGGGTAGCCACAGCGGAGTTTAGGCTGCAGACTTTAGTTGGCTAGGTCAGACCATGGGTTCGCTAGACCGTACAGGACTCAGAGGAGAGGGCAAAGGCATTCGCCCGTGATTTGATAGATCAAAGGATTAGAGTGGTGGATGCCCGAGTTGATGCTTTCGAGGAGAGAGTCTAGAGGAGGCTCGAGGGTGCTCGGCCTGCTGACATGAGCGCAGTGATAGAGGAGTGGCCAAGTTCAAGGCCGACTTGTTGAAGATGTTAGCAGCCTCGATTGTAGTCCCAGAGGTGGCATCGGTGGGTGATGATATGTTTGACTGGCTAGCTAACCGCCTGCATGTCCATGGGAAGAGGCCCTTCAAGATCGATGACTCAGAGGTGAGCTAGAAGAGGCCTAGACCTGATGAGACCATAGCACTGGAAGAAGAGTCAATACCAAAGGAGGTGGTGCAGGAGTCGCTGCTTATGGCGGCCATACAGAGGGACGGGGAGCAGGAGACTACACATAGATAGGGTAGCTCACTTGCAGCTGCAGCTCAGACTACTGAGGAGGAGGCCGTGGCTCAAGGCCCTGCTAACCAGACAGATACCGATGCTTGAGCACCACGATGTTTGCTATTTTGATCCTAGTCCTTACTTTCTATTTATGGATACTTTGTGTTGTGTTTGAGACAATATTTTCTTTATGTTGGTTTTGGATATTTTTAAATGTTTTGTGTTGAATGTTGTTTTTACCTTTTTTGGGATATTTAGTTTTGAAATGTTGGTTTTTACTATATATATATATATATATATACACACACACATACATATGTTTTAGTTATTTGGTTTTAATGTATGTCTTTACTTTAAGGAAAAAGTATTCTCTTTTGGTGGGGTATGGGAAGTTATGGATTAAGGTGAAGTCTAAGTAGCCTCGAGTCCATAACTTCCCCTATTTTTGATCCCAAGGTTTTCTTGTCGTGTTTCTTTTACCATGTGGATATTTTAATTTCTGTTGAAGCAGTATGCCTAGAGTAGTGTAGATAATTTATAGATACATGGTAGTTATTATCTCTTGGCGTATACATAGTCTTTAAATGCTTTTTGAATGGTTTGAAAATTTGGTACCCTCAAAATTTTTTGAGGTTGTTGGTTATTACTGCAACTATGCATATTGATTATCACGTAGTGCTTGTTCTGATAATGAGAAGGCAAGTTGGTGCTTGAAGCATGACCTGTGAGTCTATACTTGATTTTGTGTACAATGCCATGTGTATTATGAGCTTATGTTGCTGCATTCATGTATTATGTATGGACTCAGAACTTGTCTTATTGCTCTAAGATTGGCTTGGTGATGTGGTTGATTTAGACGGGATCTTAGGCCTTTGTTCTTTTGGTAAGCCCACTTTTGCCTAAAATGACCTACCAAATGTGTTAGTTGACCCCTTGTTCCAAATGTTTGAGCCTCTCATGCACTCATTCTTTCCTGACACCTAACTAGCTTAACCTTGTTTTATGAAATACCTTGATATTGGCCCTGATCTATCCTTGAACATGTGAACCTTCATTAAGGCTAAAAGCCTAAGTTGAGGGTGGCTGCAAATAGTGGCCCTGGTTTGGGGAATAGATATTATGTACTTTACCTCAGGCTAAAAGCCTAAGTTATGGGTGACCTCCATTATGGTAAAGTAATGAAGATAAGGTGGTTAGTTCGAAAAGAAAGAAATAAATAAAAATTCATGAGCCGGGTGAGAAAAAGAAAAGAAGAGTGCCTTGATTAAGGAGATTAGCAAAAATGAGTTAAAAATAAGGCACGGTTGAAAAAGAGAAAGAAGGTACCCGGAAAAAGCTTGAATTAGGAGAATAAGGGTGGATTTAGTGAAAATAGTTGGGTTATGAAGGTAAAATTGTTGGTAAACATGGTTCAAGGATAGCTTTTAGTCACCACTTGCCTAAAATGTCATACCAAAGCCCCATGAGCCTATGTTACAAGCCATTAAGTCCTAAAGTGATCCAAATCCACTTTGTCACCAAGCTGGAAGTTGAGTATAGAGGCAAGCCTATGGTGCTAGTCATTATGTATGAATTTCATTTGTGAGAGTGAGAATGCTTACACAGTCCCTGAGTTCTAAATGCTTTTTGAGTAAGTAAGAGGGACTTCTTTTTTGTGAGTGTGTTTGCACTGCATGATTGGCATATGACTAACCCAGTGATTGTGGATGGTTGATACTCCTTTGCTTGTCATAGTTGGATTACCAGATACATCTTTGTGTTTTGGATTGCTTAGTAGCTTTACAATCTGGTTTTCAAAATGAAGGTTGGGTACCTGAATTAGAGTAAATGATGTATATGCCATTAGAGCAGCTACTATGTGTTTCTCATTGTCTGCTTAGATTGAGTCGTCGCTTGAGGACAAAAAATAGTTATAAGTTGAGAGTGTTGATGTGCTGTCAAAATACAACACATTTTATGCCTAAAACAAGGGATTTTGTGAGTTCTTAATGCAACTTTTTATGCTTTTTATGTGTTTCTGTGTTGTTATTGCATAAAAGGTAGGTTGGCTTAATTTTGGGAGAAAGTTGCAGATTTTGCTGAAGTGCAGGACATACGAACCTACCTACAAGTCGTAGCCCAAGCTATGAGTCGTAAGGTCATCTTGTAGCAAGGAACGGTGAGCAAAAAATTAGAAATCTGCTAAGTGGAGGACAGCCCTACGAGGCCACTCTATGAGTCGTAGGTCTCCCTACGACTCATTTAGGTGGGTTCGTAGCAAGAAACAGAGAGCCAAAATTTTGAATCAAGAACTGAAGGCCTAGACTATGAGAGGAGTATACGAGTCGTAAAATGCAAAGTGCC
>JAPFFP010082705.1:0-22109 GCA_026153255.1 Solanum medicagineum | reverse complement strand
TTTTGCTTATTGGAAGTGATTCTATGAGTCAGAGTACAGGTAGTGCTATGAACCATGGCTCGTAGAGTTGATCGTAGAATCAACTTCTCTCACTTTTTAGCATTGGTTTACTAACTTAACCCTGTTCCAACATATCCTTCATAAAACAATTGTTATCCTATAAGCCACCAATCATTGAATCCAAAATTACAAACAAAAAACAAGAAAATTAAACTACCTACAAATCCAAAAAGCTAAAATCTAACAAATACATACATATTACATCAAATATCTTGGGTTGCCTTCCAAATAGCACACGATTTTTTATTGCGGCACGACTTGGACAACTTGGTTACTCAGACTTCACCGAGTGCCCAAACTTCTATCTTTAGATGATTGGGGCTCTTCATAAACTGACAGATATTAAAGATGACTTATTCATCATTTAATCGAAACTTGAGTTGACCTAATACCATATCCACTAGTGTGTATAGTAGCTAGGAAGGGCCTATCAAACATGATTGGGACTTGGAGGTTAACTTTGCAATCAAGAATCATGAAGTTTGCGAGGAATATGAATTTTTCCATATTGACAAGAACATCATATAATATTCCCACAGGCCTCTGCACTTTCCTGTCAACCATTAACAATTGCATGCTTATTAGAGAAGGGGCTCCCAAGCCTAACTTCCTGAATATTGCAAGAGGCATTTAACTTATACTGGTGCCTATGTCACACAATGACTTTGCAAATTCCATATCTCTAATGGTGCAGGGTATGGTAAAAGTTCCAGGATTTTCTTTCTTTTACGCCAAGGACCTTATTGCAATCGCACTGCAATGCTGAAGCTCTTGAGAGGGCTCTTGACTCATAGTCCTCTTTTTTGTCACCAAGTTCTTTATGAATTTTTCATACTCGGGCATTTTCTCCTATGCCTCACGAGAGGGATGTTGATCGAAAACTGCTTCAACATGGAGATGAGCTACTGAAACTTACCTTCCTCCACTTTTTTTTGGAATCTCTAAGGGAAAGGAGTAAGAGCTCTAGGTATGGGATTCAACTGACGCCAGGAGTGGGAGCTCTAGGTATGGGATTCAACTGCTTTGGCATCACTACATCATCGCTTACCCTATCATTGGCACTAGCATCTCAGATTTTTGCATCCTTGCTATCTACCATCTCTTCACGAGCCTTATCATCATTAATTAGCATTGGTGGGTCAATAGTCTACTTACCGCCATGTGTCATCACTAACATACACTGCCCCTCATTCTTTGGATTTTGCATGGTGTTGCTTAGATATGTACCCTTCTAGTGCTGGTTTAACTAAGTAGACATTTGACTAAACTGTTGTTCTAGCTGTTTGATAGTAATAGAATGAGACTTGATCTTCTAATTAATGTTAGAGATGTCAAATTTCATCCCCTTATAGGTCGCATCTTGAGCATTAGCCTTCTTCAACAATCTTTCAAACATCTCTTCAATTCTAAAATTACCATCCCCAGAGTCACGATTGTGTGGAGGCACATATGGACCATTCCTATTGCCATCTTTGCAACTTCAATTAGCATCTCTATCCGGCCCCTATTCTTGTCATAGTAGCCACCTCGGTTGTTATCTTTGAAAGCACCATTTCTATTGAAATTCTGATCTTTATCTCCTTGACCTTGGCGCCAATAGTCTTGGTTAGACCCTTGGGCATTGGTTTGGAAACCCTTTATCTGATCAATGACAAAGTGGGTGTCCTTCTCTTAGTAGGGCTCCTCATACATGGGTGGTTGTAGAGGTTGATGATTGACTATGTTCATGTGCTCCTGACTCTACTTCATCAACAACCCTACATTAACACTAATCTAAGCTAGCTCAATTTAGTGCTAACTGAGAAAGAGCTTTTAGTCATTGACTTATCTCTCGAGCTCCATGCATGATTTGTCTTTGCAACTTTTTCCAATTGTTCAGCCATAACAAGAAATAGACAATCTAAGAATGGGCCGCCCTTGATTGTGGTGTCCACTGCTTTGCAATTATCAACAATTCCCCGATAGATGATCTCCATTAAAGAAATCATCAACATTCTTGTGGTGTGGAATACTCCTCAAACACTTTACGAACCTTTTTCCATGTAGTACTGATCGAATTACTAGGCAAATTCTCTAAGTTGTTAATTTGATCCTTTAACTTTAGGCTCTTCGACCTAGGAAAGAGCCTCTCTTAAAAGGCCTTCTGCATGTCAGCCCAAGTGGAGATTGAAATCTGTGGGGTCTCGGATAACCATAGTGTCGCTTAGCCTGTTAGAGTCAATGGGAAGACACAGAGCCCAAATGGCATGCATGGATATATTTTGGTTCCCCATCATGCTCTTACAGATAAAGATGATGTTGTATAGATGGTTATGCGTATCCTCTCATGGTAAGCCTATCAACAACACTCTATTCTGCAGCATTTGAAGTAATCCACTCAAAATGATAAATTTTGTCATCTAATAAAGGAGGTAACACAATAGCTCTGGCGATATCCACCACCAGAAGGTCAGGCCTGTTTTGATTCCATGTGTTAGCAGCGGCTTGAAGATCCTATGGTGGTGGATTCACATCCTCAAGAGGTGGCGGTGGGTTATCATTATTTGGAATCAGTCTTTATTTACGTTATCAGTTGAAGTGTTGTTCGTACTATTTTTGGCCATTCTTCTTGGTGTTTTCTAGATCTCAAGGTCAAACAGAGTCAAGGGATTTCCTCGACTACAAGTGTTGTGCACACACTACATCTATATGCTAAAATAAATCAAAAGAAACAACAAATGTATGATAAAGAAAATAAGGATTAATTGATAATTTACACAAATTAAATCAGTCTAAAAGCATTATTCCCCGACAATGGCGCCAAAATTCTAATGTCGCCAAAACTACACATCCTTTTAAAGCTAAAAGCTATAATTGTAAAAATATATAACTTAACTAAGGTTATGGTCGAACCCATATGGAATATGGTCTAGACTTGGAGTAATTACTAGCAATTCAGATAATCAACCTACTTATCTCCTGAAAGGGGGGGGCCTAAACTAGAAGTGAGTGTTGTGAAATCAATGAATGAAATAGCTAGGATATTGTGTTTGTCATTAATTCCTTACTTAGTATAGCCAGATAATTACAATTTTTTCTAGTGTGTATCATGCAAAACTAGTAAGTTAAAGTTTACCAAACCCTTTGTTCCAGGCAAAATGTAAATTTTACTATATGATCTAATCCATCTCCGCAGTGTGACATTACTAACCCATACTTTTTGTTCTAGTACAACCATCCCTTGATTAGGTTAGGTTGATTAGACAAGAGGGATCACATTGAATCCTATTAATTATTCTCTTCTCTCATTCATTACCACCTTGATCCAGCAAGTAATAATTAAGAGGGTTCTAATGTTGGCCACCGTTAAAAAGTATTCTAAATGAAGGGATTAATTAATACTCGCATGCACACTTTTCAAGAATTACGGATTATCCAATTTTACCTTGTTAGTTCTTCATGGTTCCTACAACCTTAGTTGTGAATTCAGCTATGCATGATCATTGTAGATGAGAAAATCATGTTATAGAATAATATAATTAAACACTCACAATGATGACTTTAAGAACAAGAAATCCAAAGTTCTCCACAAGAAATCATGATGTAATAATGTAAATGTAAAAATCACAAAACATGAATTCTCAAAGTGCCTTTTCCCTTTCTCTTTCATCTATCTCTAAAAAGACCTAAAACCTATTTATAATAAGTAAAATGCAAATCCAAAATGAAATAGAAAAACTAGATTCGGCAGCTTCTACAGACGAAGTTACAGGCAGTATGTAAAACTACATCCTTTAACTAGGCTTCATACTTTGGCACTTTCTAAAATGAGGCTTCACTTTATAAGACCTTCTTATAGGTCGTCTTCTGACCTACAACCCATATAGGGTTTCATCTACTAAATTCTCTAAAACTCTTCAAAACTTGATCCTCTAGGCATGACCGCATCCACGACCCGTCTTCAAAATTACGAGTCGTAAGTGGCTTCGTCGAACAATACTTCAGTTTTCAACATGTTTTCTAATCTTCAACCTATGAAATCACCTATGGGCCATGACAAAATCTATGACTTGTTTGACAGTCATGAATGTAATATTTAAAACTTGGCCCTTCACTGGATCTGGCTCACGAAACTAACTTATGGCTCATGGATTAAACCACATTCCAGAGAGTTGTCTACAAATCACCACCAACATTTATTCTGCAGAACTTTGCCCAAAATCATATTGAATCCTATAATCCTGCAAAATCAACATAAAAACACATCAAACCTACTAATATCGCTTTGAGAACAAATGAAATTCAAAGTTTTAAGCATCAAAAATGTTGTATTTTGGTAGTACATCAAGTATCATAGTCTCTTACCCTTAGTTGATGCTAGACCAAGATTAGTCTTGGAGAAATGATTTGCCCCTTGCAATTTGTCAGACAAATCATCTAACCTTAGAATTGGATACTTGTTCTTTATCATACCTTATTCAATTGAAAGTAGTCTATACACATTCGAAGTGACCCATCCTACTTTTTAACAAATAATATAGGGCATCCTATGGTGACCCGCTTGGCCTAATGAAACCATTCTCCAACAAGTCTTTCAATTGATCCTTCAACTTCTTATGTTCTACTAGGGTCATATTGTAGGGAGTGACAGAAATATGTTGCGTATCAAGAAGAAGATCTAAGACAAAATCTATTTCTCTTTTAGGAGGAACACAGGGTAAGTTATCATAAAAGACATCGGGAATCTCATTTAAAATGAGGTTTGACTCAAGAGTCGAAGTTTCAAACTTGTCATCCCTAACCATCACAATATGACAGATATACCCATAGCAATCAATTTTTAGACCTTGGGAAAGAAATAATCTAGATTTAAAGATGAATCTACTACCTTTCAATTTAAGAATCAGCTTATTAGGGAATTTAAAATTGATCCTATGGGTCATACAATTAGTAGAGGCCTATGACACATGCAAATAATTCATTCTAAGAATAGCTTCAAAATTAACCATATCAAGTTCAACAAGATCACAAGGAATAAGTTTTTGCAAAACCAACACGGAATAATTTCTATATACAATTTCGGCCAAAACTTACTCACCAATGGTAGTATATATCGAAAAATAATCTAATAAGATTTTACAGCACACATCAAATCTAGTAGCAAGAAAGGGAATAATAAATGACAAATTGACACCCAAATCAAGCAATCCATATACATCACAATCAAATATAACATACTCACGAGAACCTCAAGGGTCTCCTTAACCTCTTTCCTAGGATGAAGGAAGAAGAAATGGTTATTGCATTGTGAACCATATTGTTTTACTCCTCATTGCCCTTGACCTCCTTGAGATACTTATCCGTGGGTATGACTTTCCTTATCATTGTTTGCAATATTTGGTCACTTAGAGAGTTTGTGGCCCATCCTACCACATATATAACCAGCTCCACACCAATCAAGTACATACCCACATAATTTTTCCCATACATAGCACATTTAGAAAAAGGTTCGTCGACCACCACCTTAAACCATAGGGTGTGACATCCTATACTTGTAAAACCCTTGACTTAAATCTTGATATGACCTTTGGCCGTGGAACCTCTAGCCTTGCTGAAAGCATCTATTTTCACCACCCGATTTAGCATTGAAGATCCCACCTCAAATATGAACCCTCGTGGACTCTCTCATTCTTCTCTCCTTAAGCTTTTCTCCTTTCAATTTGTTTGACATATGATGTAAGCCTAGATATGTCCATCTCCTTCACAATCATGGAAGTTCACCACTCCTTGATGACCACGTCGGACGTCCCTAGTATGAATTTGCTCATTCTAGTATAGGGATCGACAATTAATGAAGGATCATATTTGGATAGTTTACTTGAGGGCATAATCCCTCATACTCATGTTTCCTTATTTGAGGTCTATGAATTTCATCATCTTGGGCTCTATTATCTCAAGAGGGAAGAAACAACCAAGAATGCGTCCTTGAACACTTTCTAAGCAATAGGACCATCATCAACTCTCTTGAATTACTATCTATACACCTCATTGATAAACTCTTGGGGATCTTCGCCAATATTTGAACCAAAGAACTGGAGAGGGTTCATTCATCTCTCACTCTAGATGCCGAAGTATGATCATTGGAGGAGCAATGACACCTTTGTTAGATTTATTAGTCATGACATAGGCCAACATAGGAATGGTGGTAAAGAATTATACATTAGGCACTTAATCTCCAAAAGGATCATGGGGAGCTTGGTCCTTATTTATTGGGACTTTCCTTGGCAGGAGTACTTTACTTATAGGCATTGTCTGAAAATCACAAAAAAAAAGTATTAGAGAGGGTAGTATAGAAGACACACTACATGGTAGGACATTGATAATGAAAGAAGTGAAGTCCTATGATGCCTCATTGTTCCATACCGAAGATGTGGTGTGCTTCATACCCATGAATAAGTATCTGCTTAATGTAGAATGTTGGACTTCCTACGGCACTTCAAAACCTTGCACATTCACATCAACTTTGTCATGAGCCAAGTAAGACCCTAGGTGTGACATGGTAAATGAGATTCCCAAGAAAACCTCAAGCAAGCATCTTAGCATACTTACATGCAAACTTAGGTAATGAACAACCACTATAAAGTGGAAAACTAGTGTGAAGTACTAAAAAAATAAAACATAAGGTAGTAGATAAGGTACTAGACAAATAGATCCTATGTATCATGTCCAATAGGTCCTCTACATAATAGACTGGTGAGGGATAAGACATGTTCTTAGCTCATCCTAATAAAACATAAAACTAGTGATAATCTCAAAGTAACTCAAAGACATGAAATAAAGTTAGATAGTATATGGTTTTTCCCTAGAGCATGAGGACTTAGAAACAATCTTCAAAATTCAAGCTGGATCTAACCACGATGATGATGATGAGGATAGTCAACCGTTCCTATATTGTGAGAAAATTTAGCCAAAACGTATGCATCAGTACGTTGGATTTACTAATTATGTAGGCATACAATTCAATATATCATGTTTTGCATAACAGTTTAAAACATCATGATAAAAAGATATTGAATACATAAGTAAACATAAAAATGGTGAAAGCACAAGTGAGTCATATGAGTATCATTGCAAAACTAGCCTATAAATAGTCAAGTAAAACATCATAAGGAACTATACACATGTGAGAGATGACCATAAGCGAAAGTAAGACCATGAGAGCTATAACATGAAATCATAATGTCTTCCTATACATTAGAGAAAAAAGGGCCCCAATTGCTAAGGTAAGGCACTACCTCGCTAAGCAAGTGTCATAAGTTATATGTATCGACTAGTAAACCATATTGGTAAAAGTAACCTTATGATGGCACATAGTTGTGAGACTAGAAGCTTTATATAAAGATCCCATAATAGAGCCTCCACCTCAAGTCTCATTCGATTCTAAGTAAAATCCCACTAAATACATATTATGCAAACCATACGAGTCATAAGTTCATAAGATTATACATAACTTATAGTTCATACCTTTCATACTTAGGAGTAACTTATTTTTCATAAATTTAGAAAAATGGGTGTAGGCCATCCATCATCATTAATCATAATTCCATTTAAGTACATTAGGGTCCTAGGTCACGTTCAAAGATCCTAACTCTCCCTTAAGGATCTTAGGTCAACTTTAAGGATCCTAAATCCCCTATTCATAAACTTGCTTGAAGACTTGATATTACTCCATAATCATGTTATGAATTGTAAATCAGAGCAAAAGCATGGTTTCACAACCAGTAGGCTTAAAATCAAATAATTAAGACGGATTTGTGCATTGTTATGTAGTTTACGATCAATACAATCAAAACTGAAGGAACCCAAACATAGTATTCATAAACCCTAAGTAGCTTACAGATGAAATCACTCATAATTCATGTAATTCATGAAACTTAATACAATTCATGCAGAAGTAAGTAAATAGTTTTAATCTAGATCATAATTCATTCAATTAAGAGCAAAGTCACAAAACCCTTGGATTACAATACATGAACTTGGTGAGAAAGGAAAAAAATGATCGGGCTCTATGGATACCCACATACCATAGACAAAAATCTATCCAAACGCTTGAGAATTGGTGGAGAAGCTCGATAAAGCCCTAGTAACTATGCTCTTGAACCTTGAGAGGAATTTGAAAGGAAGATAATCTTTAGAGACTTGGAATTTTGGTGAATGAAGTGTAATTAGATTGTTGTGATGTAGGGAAGTAAGGGGTAGTTTTATGTAACACCTCCCATATGACTCCAAAACCGCCTTAGAGTGTATTTCTCAAATATATTAAAATTCGTATGTCATTTTAGAAATCTAACTTCGTATTCTTTTTCAAGAAGTAAAATTATGTCAAAAAGGGGTGGTGTTTGATTTTTAGGTCACCCTAATCAAAAAACATTTCTTTGGGTGATTTGGGCCTAAACAATTAGGGTATGCGATAAATCCGCATTGCAGATTTGGTCCCCTATAGTACAAAAGTGGCCCAAACTCATGCCTAGGCCAAAACAGCAGGAAATTGAATTTCGCACAAAAATAAACTATGTCAGAATAAGTCCACATCGTGTCCTTGGTTCACCATAGTACATTTTTTGAACTTTCTCTATTTCAATTGAGGGAATTTGGGTAATAACCCAACACCATTATAGATGGGATTCCTCCATTGTTCCATCATTTTTATCCCTAATTCTCTCGAACACACTACCAAATCCTATCTAATTCTCACCAGTTCCCTCACTAAATTCAAGATTCTCAAGGACTATCTTTGGATTTTAAGAACTAAAGTGAAGTCCATAAGTCCCCTCAAGTTTCCTTTAAGAAATCTTAAGTTTAAGGTATGTGTGTCTTCATCCTTGGGTTGTTCCACCCATGGAGCTCAACTCTCTTCTTTATGAAAAGTTCATGATTTCAAGGTCTAATACATTATACGTACTTCCTATTATGCATTATGAACATGAATGATATTTAATTTCATCAAGTATTGATATGATTATGATTGAACATCTATTCAAGGCTTCCCATGATTTGATTTATGATTACCGAAGCTATGCATGATATTGACTATGTAAACTATAGAAGATTATGGATTTTTAAGATGAATTTCATGACACACACAACTAAGGATTTTACTATTATGTTAGTGGGTTGTTTTGAATACTTTTCTAATGATCACGTTTACCTCTTCTTTGTCCAATTCCTGTGTATTTCATAATTTTAAGTCTAATTGCATGCACCCACCATGTTTGGCTACATTTACATTACAAAATTTTTTATGTTGATGAAAACTTATTGCATGAATCTCAAGACAAGCATGTTATGATAATTTATGGGTTCCCAAGTATGTATTGAACTCATGAAAAGTCCCTATAGTTGCAAGTAAGATTTTGAGCCCTTATGTTATGTTCCACTCTCTTGTGAATGAATAATGCTCGCTAGAAGGGGACAAGTACAATACAAGTTCTACCCTCATGTGTAATGCAATGCCCACTAAAAGGGGTCAAGCTTATGAAATGTTTGTCCTCTAGTGTAAGGTATATGCTCACTTGTAGGGGTCAAGTATATGAATGAGCTACTCTTACAATGTTAATATGTTCTTAAAAGTTATTCAAGTTATGTATACTTATGAATATGTCAAGTATTCATGGGACTAAGCTTAGCACTGAATGAGGCTTAAGGTGGGGGCTCGACCCGAGGGGTCCTTCTATAAAGTCATGGTCTCATGATTATGTACCACCATAGGTTCATGTTATTCTCTAAATAGGACTTTACTAGTGGATCTAACTATGACAAGTTACCCACCAAAGTGGGGTATAATTTATCTTGGCAAGTAGACCACTCCTTTTTTGTTTGGAGGAAACATTGGGAATCCATGTAGTAGCTCGTATGGTTTTATATATCGGTTAAGGTCTCCTACCACATATGTATGATACATTATGCACTTTTGACTATTTTTATGCATGTTTTGACTTAAGAATTGATCATTTATATAAAATTGAGCCTATATCTGTTGTATATGATTATGCATCTTGCTTACTATGGCTTATGTTCCTTACTTGCATTGTACCCTGCATACTAAGTACATTCCAACTACTAATGCATATTTGTTGCCTACCATGATCTAATCATGTAGGGACTGGAGCTTCTATTCATCCTCCTCCACGTGGCTAGATGACTTGTTGAAGATTGCTTTTGGTTAGTTCTCCATATCCGAGACAACATCCACTTTTCTTTCATGCTTTGTTAAGATTTATTTACTTTTGGACATTTACTTTTGAGGGTGAGACCTAGGGATATCTTGGCCACCGTTTCACTCATGTTAGAGGTGTTATTGGATATGGATATGTATGTTATCAGCTTGACTTCTGTTATGTTTATGTAATAATTGAAGACTTCCTTTAGTCCTTAACCTCTTATGTGTTGTTGAATTTTGATGATGATATGAAAGTTCTAAGCCCCTATTTCTCGTCATAGTGTGAGTTATACTTACCCGCCCTTGAGTCTTTATTTTCTATGTGCTCATATTTAATCCTCACCCCTATAACATCCTCATAGCTTGAGTCCAAAGTCCCGCTCCCCTTAGAATTGTGTGCTTCTTGTTTACTTATGTTTCCACAACTAAGGATGTGCTACTTATGCTTAGAGGTTTGTTTAGGTTTCCTATTCACCATGTCACATCTAGGCCCTTGGCTTAGGTCATGACAAGCTTAGTGCCAAAGCACTATGTTTGTAAATGTTTCTCGAAAATACAACACCGTGTCAAGTAGATTCTTGTTCATGGTTGTGAAGTGCGCCACAACTATGAATAGGAGTCTATGATGTGTTATAGGAAATGATTCACTTCTTTATGTTCTATGTCATGCTTTAGGAGTAAATGTAAGACTTCCTATCCTTAATTCTTTCCCTTTTTCTCTTCCAGATTATTCCACAAAGAAGGATGGCCCATAGAGCCATTACTCTTGAAGGTGATCTGGCCCCTCTGGACCCACAAGCTCCACAAGAGGAAGTTGGGGTCACATATGCGGAATAGCGAAATGTCATTATTTTGTTGGCACAAGCTGCGACCAACCAAATGAACCAAGGGATCCAAGCTTCTCATGCTCTTACTCCAACCTCAAGGGTGAGGGATATCACAAGAATGAATCCTCGGGAGTTTCATGACTCCAAAGTTGAAGAGGACCCCCAAGAATTCATTGATGAAGTATACAAAGTGCTTGGTTTTATGGGGGTCAGCACGAAGGAGAAAGCAAAACTTTCAGCCTATGAACTTAAAGTCCTTGGTCAAATTTTGTTTGATAAATGGAAGTTAGAGAGGGAGAATGAGGAACCTATTCCATAGGAAGAATTCAAAGTCGCCTTCCTCAACTGATTCTTTCTTATTGAACTAAGGGAGGCAAAGATAATAGAGTTCATGAATCTTAAGTAAGGATCCATGAGCATGAGGAAATATTCCCTTAAATTCAACAAGCTTTCAAGACATGATACTCGTATGGTTGCCGACTTTAGGGCAAGGATGAAGAAGTTTGTATCGGGGATCTCTGGGTTGATCAGTGATCAGAATGTCGCACCGCTATGCTTGTTGGTGATATGGACTTATCTCAGCTCATAACTTATGCCAAGTAACTTGTAGGGGAAAATATTAGAAATACGAGGAGTGGGTTTCAAGGTGCTAAAGGTAGCCAGTTTCAACAAGGCCATGAATTTCAAGGCCAAGTATCTCTTATGCTCAAAAACAAGGTTTGCCAATGATAGGGTATCCAACCCTAAAGCACAAGGTGGAAATGGTAGAATGAATCTTCCAAGGTAGGGGTGGCATGGTACGGTACGGAATGGTATTTAAAATTTTGGTATGGTAATTTTGGTTTTCAATATCTAAAAATGCGATACCATTAACATACCAAATTAGCTCAATATGGTTTGGTATTTTTAATTTTGATTTCGGTATTTTACGGTATGGTTGTTTGATAATGATAATTAATTTGACTTCGAATTAATAGATTCATATAATGAAGAAGTATAACTTTAATAATATTAAAAATGTCTCAAGCTAATCAATTAAGTGATCAAACACTATATGCATTTTCAAATTGTGGACAATGAATAATACAAAAGCTAATCAATGTTTTCATATTTATTTTTCTCAAAATTTTCTTCAACATGGTCAATAATGGGAGTGCCAACTGGACTACTAGGGCTTTACAAAAAGCTCTACATATATTTAAAATAATTTAAAATTTAACATATATTTGTATACATACATACATATATACATACATACACATATATTTCGGTATGGAGTACGATATTTCGGTATTTATTTTTTAAATATCAAATACCATTCCCAATACCAAAAAAATTGTAAGTCATACCAAATACCATAATTACCATTCCACGGTATAAAAAAATTTGATTTCAATATGGTATCTGGTATATACTATACCATACCCACCCCTATTCCATGGTGCGCAAAATGTGGAAGGAATCATGGTGGAAAATGCTTGAGGGATTCCAATGCTTGCTATAGGGGTGGCAAAGTAGGCCATAAGATTGTTGGTTGTCCTCATGCTCATAATAACGGAAAAGATGGTCCTCCTCAAAGGCAATGTAGCCATAGTGATTAAAGGGCCTAAGGTTACGACCCAAGCGTAGGTCCTAGGAGTGACATGGCGAATGGAAACCCAAGAGTCCCCTTATGAGCCTCATAGCATCCATAAACACATCATCTCTTCAGAAAAGTAGTTCAAGCATTATTAAGTGAGACTAAGGAATAGGGGTAAATAACTCAATCTATGGGATAAGGGGTATGGGGCTCATTCTGACATAATTCAACATATAAGACTAAGGAACATGAATTTGGGACTAAGATATTGGTATAAGGAACATGGGACTTTCCATCACACATTCATCATCAATCAAACAAGTTCTAAGGGATAGGATCATATGACTCATGCTATGGGAGTGAGGCCTTTAGACTTTCATCATCTCTTCATTACATCATAACATAAACATATCATAGCCATAAGCATTTTCTCCATGAGCAACAAGCATCACACATAACAAGCTCATACATAGAGTTTACATGATGTCCAACATTGCCTCTAAGTCATATATAGGATAGGGGCCAAGACATGTCTCGGGCTCACCCACAAAGTAAAGACATAAGAAAATCATAGCATGGAATAAGTAGATAGAAAGTGGGTCTTGTCCTTGGAAGAAGGGACTCACCACAGTCAAACTTCCACAATGAACTTATCCACTAGGGTTTTGCAAAATTTGAGTCAAACCATTAACCTGAATCGATTTTTCAGTTTATTGGACTAATGGGTTGGATTATTGGCTTATTGGGTCATTTAACGATTTATTCAAAAATATTAACGGGTTATCGGATATCGATTTGGGTTTTAAGATTTTAATATTGGGGGACCCAATAACTCCATACCAGACCGATATAAATTACTGTTATTTCCTATACCCAATTGGTGAATTGGAACAATTCCCACTTCGCCACTTCCTAGTTCCCATGACCCACATTTATTACTGCTATTTCATAGGGCCTATGTATTACTATTAGTTTTATATTTTTCTACTTTTATTACTCCCCTTTTATTTAAAGTTTTTACTTGACAATAATTAGGAATTTAGGCTTTAAGGTTCGTGTCAGGAATATGATAATTAAGTTTTTGGACTATACATTTTGAGTTCTATTTTGAAATTTCAAAATTTATTGATAGCCAGTAAAGCCACTTTAAGTTGATTTTGCCCTATGGAAAGTTGGAAACTAGAAAGGGTAGGTATTAGAGAATAATTGACTCATTGAGTTTTAAGTCTTAAATTTTTATATGTTAGCGGTTCACCCAATAACCGAACCAATAAATGTCAATGACCAATAACCAATCAACCGATATCTTAATAGTTCGTTAATGGTTGAGCATATCTATAAATTGATAACCAATAAGTAAAACTGATAATATTCAAAATCAAACCGAATCACCCGATACACAGATCTATTAGCCACGAAGAGGTGTATGAGGTAAGGGTCTTGTCCATGCATAGTTAGGTCATGTAGGCAAAAGTATGCATTAGTATGTTTAAATGTACAAAGTGTGCAGGCGTGCAATACGTATGATCATGCTATACATGCATTTTAACGTTAAATAATAAGGACACACACACACACACACACACATGTGTGTGTGTGTGTGAGATCACGCCCAAGTTACACCTCTCTTTTGGAGGATAAAGCGGTCTTGTCAATTATAAAACCTAACCAAGGTTGGGGTCGAATCCCACAGAGAATACGGAGACTCACAACGAATTCACCAATACGCAATTGAAGTAATTAACAACTTATTTCCCCGGGGGGGGGGGGGGGGGTTTGCAGTGTTTAACAAGAAAATAAACTAAACTAAATATCATAAAAGACAATCAATAATGGAAAGCAACTTGGGAATTGTGTTCCCCATGATTCACCAAATCAATATCCCCGGATAACCCAATTCTCAACTAGAGTATAACATGTTGGACAGTAATTTAAGTTCTCCACACTCTTTGGTCAAAGGTGAGAGGCAAATTTCACTATGTGACTAGGCCCATCTCCACAGTGTGTAATAAAAACTATTATCCGTAGTCCCAGTCAACCTCCCCTTGGTCTAGTTTGGTTGATTAGACGAGAACACATATGGAATCCTGTTAATCAATCTCTTTTCATTCATTACCACCTAGATCGGGAAGGTAACACTAGTCAAGTTCTAATGTTGGCCACCACTAGAAAACATGCAAAACGAAGAGAATTGATTAATACATGTAAATACCTATTCCAAGAATTACAAATTATCCCTGTTTATTTAGTTAGATTTTCATGGTTCCCACAACCCCAAGTTGTGGATTTAGCTACTCATGCTATCAGTAGATGAAGAAATTATGAATTGAGAAAACATAACTAAACATTAATACAATTGAATTGAAAAATAAGTGAATCCAAAATTAATTAAGAACCACAAGATTTGAAGATACAATCAATCCACAAGTGTATTCTCCTCCAAAATTGAAGTCTCCAAGTACAAAACCCTAAAAGTACTTTCTAATAACATTCTCTACTGTACTATGCTGAATAATGATCTAAAAATTATTATTTATAGTATTCACAAATAAATTCTTAAAATATAGAAAAATTGGTCGGCGACCTTCTACCACAGGCATTTACGACTCGTAAACTAATTTACAAGTCGTAAGAAGGGTCTCATATTCAACTCTTGAGATCTTGGACTTTACTGCTATGAATCTACTTTACGAGTCGTAGACTGATTCACGAGTCGTATTGCACTCTCATATATTTCATCTGTATTAACTAGTCCTTCACTGGAATTCTTCACGAAACCACTCTATACGACTCGTAGAGTGATCATAGAGGTCTCGTATAGCTGAACTTTAGATCTTATCTTTCATTAGAAATCTTCAGGCGACCCACTCTACGATTTTTAGAATCCTTTATGACTCGTAGAGGGTCCGGTAATCCATCAAAAACCAGATTAGTCTACAATTTTTCCCCAAAATCATGTCAACCTGCTTTCCTGCAAACTAAACACCAAAAGCACATAATAACTATAAATGTCTCATTGAGAACACAAAATCTAACTTTTAAGCATCAAATGTGTTGTATTTTGACAACACATCAACATGCTCAACTTAAAATTGTTGCATGCCCTCAGGTGATGACTCAATCCATATATACAATATAGCAACACACAGACCTCAACCTAATGGCACACATCACATACAATTCAAACTCCGATACACACCAACTTTTAAAAACAAGATTAGAAAGGTATTTAGCAAACCAAAACATACTGGTGCATCTGACAACACAACTATGACAAGCAAGGGAATATCAACTGTCCAAAATCATTAAAAGTACACAATATCTATTCCCCAAGCCAGGGCCACTTTTAGTAGCTACCCTCAACTTAAGATTTTTACCTCAATGGTTCACAATGCTCAAGGACAGACTAGGGCCAATTTCAAGGTTTTTCACTAGACAAGGTTAGGCTAATTAGGTGTTTTTGAAAGAATTGGTACATGTAAGGCTCAAAAATTTAGAACAAGGGATAAAACTTCATTTGGTTCGTCATTTTAGGCTAAAGTCGACAAATTGAAGGACAAAAACCTAAGATCCCTTCCTAATCCATTCAATCTATAATCTAACTTAGAGTAATAGGGGAAGTTTTGAATTAGCTCAAAATGCACCAATCTGGCAAAATAAGCTCACACTTACATGGCATTGCATACATTATCAATAAGAGACTCACATATCATGTTTCATGTCTCAATTACCCTCACTTATCAGAACAAATATTGCCAAACACCCAAAACAATTTTTGGTGGGTATCAATTTTTCAAAACAAAACATAAAACATGCTACTATATGCCATATGTATTAGTACTATATGCTACACATACTATTTAAACATCTTAAACGTGTCGGTTCAACAGAAACTAAATACCTACGAGGAAAAAGAACGCAGGAAAGAAAACCTCAGGATCAAAACTTGGGATAGTTATGGACCATAAGCTACTCAAACTTCACTAAGGCCCATAACTACCCACACCCTATCAAAAATATTGTGTACTGTCCCCAGTTCACCAAATCAAGCAAAAATAGAATAAGTAGGGGTCAAAAACTTACCTCAGCACCTAAGCGCCAATCTGTGGTTGAGTTTAGTCATCCTCCTTTTGCGGCGTAGTCTCCTCACCTGCTGCACTCTGTCCGGAGGGGCTAATACCCCTCGCCTGATCATGCTCAAGAGCTAGCCTCATCTCCTTCTCGCACCTCGATGTCCTCAAGGCTAGCCCGAGATCATCCTCCTCATCCTCATCATCCTAAAAAAAATTTGAACATACATTCCTCTCATCTAACTCCGCATCTGTGTAAGGTCTCTTCCTGAGGAAAGTCCGTAAAGGCTCCATGGAGGCAAATAAATCAAATAGTGGCTCCATAGATGTAGTCTTTAGTAGTGTGACAGGCGCCGCAAGTGAAGTTATCATCTCAGCCGAAAGCTTATTGATATCCTGATGTACGGTTGACAAATCTGAAGCTCGGGCCTCGGCTAACCTCTTATGAACTCGATCCTCAAAGGCATCAATATGAGTGTCCACTATAGAAACACACTCCTGCAGAGTAGAGATGGTGAATGCTTGGATCCGCTCCTCTAAATCTCTAATAGCTACCGGACCCATGTCCTGAGCTGTTGGATAAGCTGAGATTACTGGGCCATAGCATGTTATGATCATTGCTCCATGGCCTGAATAGAAATAACGGACACATAAACCATGCTCGGTGTAGAAGGCTGTGAAGTGGTGGCCTCTGGTGCAGGAGCAGCTATAGTAGGACCTCTCTCAATATCGACTGCCTCGTGCTGCTGGGGTCTCTTATCAGTAGTAGAAGCAACAGTAGTGGTGGTGGTAGGCATCGATCCCTTAAATGGTGGCTTTGGGGTGAACATATGTGGTGGTGGTAGAGGCTGTGCTCGTCGGGTTGCCACCAAGTTCTCATCAGCGTTAATCAGGCTGGGCCTCAACTATCTGGTCCAGCTGGTGTAAGATCTCCACCCGCGACTCTATACAGAGTCTGAGATACAAACCAAAAATGGAATGGAGGTAGCCCTCTTCAATGCTGAATCATATATCTACTCTAATATAAGTCGGGCCCAATCAAAGTCGTAGCCAACCAAGATGTTGGCAACCAATACTGCATGCTCCCACATAAGTGTGTTATTTGGCAAGGTTGGTCGGATGTGTGATATAACAATTTCCCACCAAACCTTGGTGGGGAAACTCAATGAAGCCTTCACTATAAGCTCAGTGTCAGTGGTGACCGAAGCAGGCTTCAGTTCCTGCTCTGCAATATGATCGCCACCATCTCAGGAGCGAAGTCTGATGCTTAGGATCCTTCATAATCAATGAGTTCCAAGCCATCCCTAACCTGTGATCAAACTCTATTGTAGACATAGGGGTATGGTACTCAGGACCATCAACTATGCGGCAGATGGTCTCCTCAGAAATATCGACCAGCCAACCTCTCACTCGTACCTCTATTAGTTTGGGTTGTGAGATAGCCTTCTTCCCCTTGGGAAGATCGTGCTAAATCATGGCAACATAAGATGCATAAAACTCTCTCACAAACGCCAGGGAGTATTGTCCAAAAGACTTTGTCAGCCACCTCAACCCATATCATATCATCATGTCCTGTAGACCTGGGACACGGCTAATTCCATCATCAATAACCCCGGACTCATTATATCTTAAATGGGTGGGTTTGCCTGACTCCTTGGGTTGAATTCCCTCTAAAAATATAGGATCTATACCCTCGATGCCCCACTAGTGAGTAGTAGAATCTGGTGCTAATGATGAAGATGGTGCGACAGAGGACTCGACATCTCCTCTGTCGTAGGAGGCCTTCTCTAAGCTTTACTCCTCTCTAAAATGGGCCATCTGGGGCATGCTACTCCAAGACTCCTCACTACCTTCCTCTTCGGACTGGGAAGGACTATCGATTTGAGCCTAAGGCTGCCAAAACTTGGCAATAGCTATAGTTTGTGGTTGAGGTATCTCTGGTTCATGCTAGGCATTATATATCTCTAATGACCCACTCAGCTGAGGGGTCTAATCATCACCCAAATGATCATCATCTGTAGGCTCATCCCTGACCTTCCTCCTAAAAACCTCAATCTTCGAGTAATTTCCTTTTGGGGCCATAGTGTCTGGAAAATAAAGATAAACGAACTATCATTAGCCTCGACAATCAAGAAACAAAATGCAAAGTGATGTACGACTCGTATAAGGTCTCATCTGATGAATACTCAGATTATCAAGTGTCTAGAATTTTCCACGAGGGGAAATTATGACTCGTACATCAATCTAGAAGCCGTAAAAGACTGTAATGACCCCAAAAAAAGTACCTAAAAATGTGCCTCAAAAGTACTTGGAATCGTGATTTCTATATATCTAAAGATTTTTTGATTTTGATACGGTTGCTCTAAATTCAGGTAGACCCATTCCCACTCAATTCGACCATCTAAACAAGAATATGAAGTCGGATTTTCTTGTTTATATTTCTTATGTTGTTTTACATTTCTTCCACGACCAAGGATGTGTAATGACATGCTATGAGGCTTGTTTGGCGTCCTTTCGGGTTCCCCATTATTAGGTCACCTCTAGGACTTAGGCTTGGGTCGTGACAAAGACTCTCATGAACAAGAAATCCCAGGTACATAGTATTTCTAAGTCCATCACACGGACCCCAAAAATATTTCAAACATTATCTGAACAACTTCGAAACAAGCATACAAGCTCTCACAAGCACATAAAAACCAACCTCAAACATGTTCAACATATAATCAGCCCCATCGAAAATTATCTAATATCAATTACCCTACAATTTCGACTATCTCAATCTGGGCCAAACATTACCATACTCCTATGTTATTGATGACCAATTTACACTCATAAATTATTCAAAACCACTCAATCCAACAAGAAGCATGAGCCCATAGAAACAATAATTATCCATCATAGAGCCTAAAATACCATATTTCTGGAATCAAATATTCAACTCAATCCATGGCAATCCTATTTCACATTCACCATTCAAAGCCAACAATGATATCATGATTAAACACCAACTCAACATGCTCATCAAGTCAAACAAGTACTGATCAAGGCAAATTAATGATCAAAAAAGAACTTACCACAAATGAAGAATAACTTGAAGAACAAAAAGAGACAAGATGATTGAACCCGAAACCCTACGTGCCGAAAATCTTACCAGAAAATGGAAAATGATGGCCGAAAAGTGACCGAAAAATAGAAAGAGGGAAAAACATTTGGGTTAATTTCGGTCAATTAGGTCAAAAGTTGGGTCAAAATATTTTGACCCCCTTTTTATACCTTATCCTAGTCACAGTTAAAATTACTAGGATTGGATATATGAAACCTCAATGACGAGTCGTAGATGGATCTATGACTCATAAGTCCTAGTCTCATAGACCTCTCAACACTTAGAAAGTTTCAGAATCTTCCCCGAGTTCCATAAACCCCATTCATGACTTGTAGTTTGTTCTACGAGTCATATAGTTGGCTCGTGTGTTGAGTACACACTGTTTATGCTCACTGGAAATCTCTACGAGATGGGGTTACGAGTCGTAAAGTACAATGTGACTCATAAGCCCAGTTGTAGAAACTGTACCTGATGCATTTCTCAACAAAATCTGTTGTCTTAGTCATTTACCTGAAAACTCTTCATAAAATTCACTTGCACCTTATATGCAACAAACCCAATGTTAAAAATAACAACCAAAACACAATCAAACAACTACCTAAGAATCCAGAAATTTAAAATAAACTCAAAACTAAGGTAAAACATCAAAAATTGTTGGGTTGCCTCCCAAGTAGCACCTAATTTGTTGTCGCGGTACGACTTTGAAAAATTGGCTACTAGACTTCACCAATTGCCCAAACCTCACTTTTCAACTCATTAGGATGCTTTATAGACTGATGGATATCAAAGACAACTTCTTTGTCATTCACTCTAAACCTGATTTGACCAACCTTCAAATCCACTAGAGCTAATCCCGTGGCTAGTAATGGTCTTTACAAGATGATTGGAACTTTCAACCTCACAGTCTAGAATCACAAAATCTGCAGGGAATATGAATTTTTCAACCTTTACCAACACATAATATAGTATCCCCACGGGTTTCTTCATAGTTCTATCTGCCATCAATAATAGCATGTCAGTTGGAGTAGGGGCACCCAAACCCAAGCTTCTTATAGACCACAAGAGGCATCAAATTGATACTTGCACCCAAATCACATAGTGGCCTTTTGAACTCTACATCTCCTATATAGTGCAAGGTATAGTGAATGCACCTGGGTCTTCACGCTTTTGAACCGAGGACTTAGTAGTGATAGCACTATAATGTTGAAGCTCCCGAGAAAGCTCCTGGCTCACTGTGCACTTTTTGGTAACCAAATCTTTCATGTACTTTGCATAACCCAACATTTTCTCCAAAGATTCAATTAGAGGGATGTTGATGGATAGTTGGTTAAGCATAGAGAGAAAGGGTTTGAACTTTCCTTCCTCCTCCCTCTTTGAATCTTTGAGGGAAAGGATGAGAAGACCCTGGGATGGGAAAATACTTTTGTTGCTCTTTAGCTACCTCAGTCACCCCATATTTGACACAATCATCTCCTTCAACCACATCCTTATTTGCAACTATCTTCTCACAAACATCTTCTACCTCAACTGGCATAGGAGGATCAATGATACTCTTACTACGTCAGTAGTAACCGCCATACATTGCCCTTCATTCTTTGGATTTTGAACTGTGTTACTAGGCGATGTATCCTTTTGATGTTGATTCAACTAAGTAGACACTTGACCAAATTATTGCTCAAGATGTTTCATAGCCACAAAATGAGACTCTATCTTTTGATTAATGCTTGAAATATCATATTTCATGCCCCTTAGAGTTTCATCATGTGTATCGACCTTCTTCAACAAATGATCAAACATCTCCTCAATTCTAGAATTGTTTGTACCGACGTCTCGATTATGTGGTGGCACATATGGACCATTTCTGAAACCATATCTTCTACCCATATTTGCTTCTGGACCCCTATTCCTCTCATAATAACCACCTCAGTTGTCTGTATAAGCTCCATCTCTACCATAGTTCATATCTCGATTTCCTTGACCTTGGCGCCAATAATCCTGATTGGACCCTTGGGAATCGGTCCAGAGAGCCCCCATCTGAATATTCATAAAGCAAACATCCTCCTCAAAATAAGACACCTCATAAATGGGTGCACGTGGAGGTTGGTGAACTACCGCATTTACTCTTTCCTAATTTTGTTTAATGACAACATCCATGCTTGTGCAAAGTTGAGCAAGTTGTTACATTATCTTTTTATTGATCTTGGCTTTCTCTAAACCAACATTAACAGCACATGAACTCCTTATATAAGCTCTTTGCCATTGTCCCCATGCA
>JAPFFP010082669.1:0-22114 GCA_026153255.1 Solanum medicagineum | reverse complement strand
GGGAAATGGGTCTAACCCCGATTTTAGAGCAACCGTATCAAAATTTCATTTTCCATAATTTGCAATTTCTAGTATTGATCTGCGCCCTGGGCGTGTTATTTTTGGCCAGTTTTTGTTGTTCTATCCAAGGCCTTTGGGTCATGGGCCTAAGCCTCCCCATGAGTAAAAATACCTATACTTAGTCATTTTTCAACCTCATATCATACAAGACATTCCCCAAAACTTTCTCAAACAATTAGACAAATATTTCACTCAAAATCAAGTGTCCCAAACTCCTTTCCAGATTCAAGAAGATCAATCAAGCTTCAAGTTTTCATCTCAATCTTCATCATGGAATTCTCCACAGTTGAGGTATGTGCGTTTCAACCATTGGGTCCTTTCACCCATGGTGCCTAATCTTCCTTTTTATATAAATTGCATGTTTCTAAGTTGATTTACTTATGGGTCCTACTTATTACGAATTTGACTATGAACTATGTTGGGATTTCACAAAAATATGATTGTTTAAGCATATTTTGAGCTATGAATCTATGAGTTATCTTGAGATTTGATGAAAGGTTTTGATGTATATTGCATGAGGGTATTACCAAGTATAAATGGGTTGATTTATTTCAAGTTTTCTTGCATGATTTCACTCTTGAATTGCATGATTTTATACTAGCATTACACACTCGCCAAGTGTTTGATAAAATGTCCAGTTTTGGATTCTTGAGCTATTGATGATCTATTGTATGACCTATGACTTGAATGACTTTACGATGATGAAAGGAATGTTATATGAGTTGTTTCCATGAAAAGTACTTATAGTATTGTAAGCTGACCAAGCCTAGTTGAGGAGGTTATGCCTCAATCACCATGGGTGGTAGGGTAAGACAACCATCAACCAATTGAGGGGTTGATAGCTCAATCACCATGGATGGTAGAGTGATACAACCATCAACCAATTTAGGGGTTGATACCTCAATCACCATGGATGATAGGGTGATACAATCATCAACCAATTGAGGGGTTGATACCTCAATCACCATGTATGGTAGGGTGAGACAACCATCAACCAATTGAGGGATTGATAACTATGGATGGTAGGGTGTAGCAATCCATCATAATGTTGGTCTCTTCTTACATATGTAAGATGTTCTATATAAGCAAATTTTACCTCATGCATCATTCAGACCTATCATATTGTTATTATGCTATCCATTGCTACTGATATCCGTTTTACTTATATTGCCTATCTATTGTTGCATTGCATCCTACATACTAAGTACATTCATACGTACTAATGCATACTCTATGTCTACATGATGTTACCATGTGGGAACTGGAGCCCCACTTGATCATCCTCCTACTCCACGTGGCTAGCACAATTTCTCTCAAAGTAAGTTGGTGAGTCCTCAACTCCGAGGAAATACTTCTCTTGATTTGTGCTATGCATTGACTCTTCTTATGCTGAAAACTTATGGCTATGAGGGTGAGCCCGGAGATTGTCTTGGCCTTCACTCCCATCTATGTATTAGAGCTGTTGTTGGAACCTTATGACATGTTAATGTTATACTATTGTCTTATTATGTTTCTATGGTATCAAAGATGTTCCTTAGCCCCATATTTCCCTTTTTTCCTATCTATTGTTGTTGTATAATTGCTTCCGTAACCAAGAATGTGTAATAATATGCTAAGAGACTTGTTTGGGGTCCCTTCGGGTTCCCCATTCGTCGTGTCATTTCTAGGCCCTAGGCTCGGGTTGTGACAACACCCCAACAAACACTCCTAAAAAAGAATCAATGAGTGAGGAATTTTGGCGAGAGAAGATAGATGTTTGGCGAGTTGCCGACTATACTTGTAAAGTGAATAGCCCATCGCCAATTCCTTCGTAAAACACAATGGTTGAGGCCAACA
Organism: Solanum medicagineum; assembly: GCA_026153255.1. Classification (NCBI taxonomy): domain Eukaryota; kingdom Viridiplantae; phylum Streptophyta; class Magnoliopsida; order Solanales; family Solanaceae; genus Solanum; species Solanum medicagineum. Next base: position 20,218 of record JAPFFP010082669.1, on the reverse strand, counting down.
CAGTAGGAGAGATAATTATCAAAGGAGCGATTCACTGAAGATATTTGGCGAGCTTGAATAGCTTGTCAATTAATCCAGGGATTGAAGTTACATAATTTTAGGAATGTGATCTCAGTACACCAAGGGGGAGTCGCCAATTCATTTGACGAGCATAATCTATCTCGCCTAATGGTCTAGAAAGTTTTGGTTGGAATCTATGCTAAAATAGTGATAACAAGGAGCAATGACAACTTACCAATATAGTCGAAAATATTGATTAAGATCACCGAATTAAAGTTCTTGCCTGAGTATAAATAGCCAAGTTTTAAAAAGCTTGAGGAGTTCCAGCGAGTTTTAGGTGATACAACTTTCATATTACAATCCGAGGACAATTTGGAGAGTTCATACACTCTAATTAAGGGTTTTTAACATCAATCTTGTGAGAATTACATTCTACCAAAATTGATGAAGAAGAATTTGGCATATTTTTAGTTTTTATTCCAATACTTGGCTAAAACCCAATCTTCCAGGAGGATGTAATAGCTAGATTGTTAGATTCTCTTTATGGGTGTTTAATGTTTGCTTGATTGATGTTAAGTTGTTATGGGTTTCTTGAATTCATCATATTTAATTTAAGGATTAAGGTTGCAATCTTAGTTCTAGCTTAGATCTCTTTGCATGCTTGAGAGAGTTGTAATGAGTGGATGGATTTGTTGAATAGCTACTGATCTATGTTCGTACAATTGTTTTCGAGTACTAGTAATTAAGCTAAGGCATTGGATGTTTCAAATTTTGACTCCAAACTTATGCTTTAGAGAGTGAGGTTTGAAAGTTGGTGTGTTTTCGAGAGTTACACATCAAATTGTAGTCTCATGCAACCTACCCATATGACTTAAATAAATTTTAAGAAATATTAACATCTAATTAAAACCTATCAATTTAGCTATATATTAATATCCTTAGAAGAATCTATTCCTCTATTTGATTACTATCAGATATCGCTAGTTAGATTTTAGATCTTAAATTTACTATTCAACATTGGAAGTTTAAATAGGTTCCCCTTTATTTTTTTTCCTTCACGATCATAGTAGATGTTACCGCTTCTCAATAGAAGTCTTTATCACTCATTCCTTGTGGAATCGACCTCAACTCATTTGTTAGGTTATTATATTGACAACAACCACTATATTCCTTAATTATTTTGGAGTACTTCGAAGCATCATCAGGATATATCATGCATAGATCTTTGGGCACGAAGTTTGGATGGCTAACAATTTTGTATTACTGTTGGATAGGAATTTATTATATGGAATATGACTAGTCTATGACTAGCAATGATAGCCTAGTTCTTGATTGTCTATGATACTTTTTCTTGAAATGATTGATGATTCTTGTAAAGTTTATTTGTAAATGAATTATTGAGTTATTGTAAAATCTGAGATTTGTGCTAATCAAGAGAGTTAAGCAATTGATTATTGACACATAGATACATATAAATGTGGGTGTGTTCATATTGACTATTCTAAGTGAATTATTTGGGTAATGCATTCTCAATAAAAAGGCAAATATGAATTATCTTCGTGTTGATAATATCATAAAATAAACCTATTGATTTATTTGTAGCTTAAGTATGGTAGTTCCATTATAGATGGTGGTTTAAATTCTCGTTTCTGTTATATATACTTATTAACCACGTTGTTAGTATTACCTGCACGAATGTGATGGTGAAATGAACCTACTAAGTAGTTATCCATAATCAATGGCATGCAATGAACCTTCTACTTAATTGTGCAAGTTTGTAAAATATTCATTGTTATTGTAGCAATTATTATTGTGGAACACATTATTGGACTGTTGTCATGTTTCGATAAATTATTAAATCGGATATCACATTTTGACACTCATAGGATTGGATGTCACATTTTGATACATATTAAACCAGGTGTCATATTCTGATTCATTATTAGATCAGATGTCATATTCCAATGTACTAACAATTGGATTGGGTACCATGTTTTGACACACTACTAGTTTGGAGGTGGGTTCGATAAGAGTTCAATTGTTGATATAAGAATTATTTCTTAATTGTGGTTACAAGTGCAATGATAGACGAATTGCTATAACTATAACTGAGGATGCTTATCTTGTGTAACAAGTAATATGAAAGGACTAGAAGTCCAAGTGATTCTATATTAGTATGTGATTGTGCATCCTCTATTTAATTATTTATGTTTGATGGTTATATTCCACAGAATCAGGTAGAAAACTATGTATGACCAAGTGGATAATGGTTGAGGGATTTGGTAAGAAAGGAATTAATGATTTAGAGTTAGATTTTGTTTAATACTATGGTTATGTATGTTGATGAAGGCTTGGAAAAGAAAGTCCAACATATTGGCAGCAGGAATCCCTGCCATAGCGGGTTAGGTCCCTCCATAGAGAACTAGTATAGGTAGAGAGAGATAAATCTCAATAGTCTTAATGTAACCATCTTTCATATGAATTACTAAACCTTCTAGGTCAAGCATAGTTGGCAAAGTAAAAATTGAACATAAATGGTAGATAGATTACGATAGAGGTAGTAGTTATGAGTTCAAAACTCCTATTATTTGTGAGGAACAGAAAGCATAGGTCTTGTTTTGTATTAGAATGGTAGAGGAATAATTAGAAGGTTGAGATTGCATCATATACCAAGGGTGACTAAGATAATTGAAATAGTAATAGTGTGCGGGTAAAAGATTAGATGGTATAGTCACTTATTGCATGCTTATTTCTGAATATTTACTTTATATTGTGTGGGGCATTTTGGGTTGACCGATAATGCCTATCAGTATGTCTTATTTATACTAATAATACTCTTGCAATACCATGTTTGGTATAGTATGAGTGCAAGATCGAAAATATTTCTTAGATGAAGACAAATATGATAGCTAATAACTTCAACTTTTCCTTCCTTATGATGACAGTTGTATCATTATTTTTTTATCTATATTCATAGAAATGCTTGTACTTGCTCAGACTAAAATCACTGAGGGTCTTAAACATATGTTTTTTTTAAAACTAAAATTAGATTATTAACTCTGTAAATGGTAATTCTAAGACCTTTTCAATTTTATCTGTTGTTTTATTCATCTTCGGCATGATTTGATTGGTTGGAAATTTAGGATTCTTCTATCTAGGTATTAGAGTAGGTATCCATATGGACCAGTGGATTAGGCCATGACAATTAATATCAGAGTCCAAGTTACCGGTATAAGTACAAGAGCAAATATGGAATAGACTCTTGTAGATTGATGTGTTGACGTCCATATCATATCTTCGTGAATCTATGAAATATTCTATTTCTTCTCTCTTTTCATACGTGTTATCTCTTGTGGTATGGGTTGAGTCTAATTGATACCTCCGAATATCAATGGGTATCTTAACAAGGTGAACTAGATGTCGTTAAAACAGTTAAAGTAACATAGGCAAGGAAGTTGGAACTAGGAAGATTTTAATTGGTATCTAGCCTTGGAGGCTGTGTCAATTCATGAAAGATTGAACAAAGATTGCCCATGAAATTACTTAACCAGATAACGTTTGAGTGATATAATTTGAATTTTTGATTTATGAATAGTGTTACATATATAACTGCCGAAGTGTAAAGTGTATTTATCTAAATGAAATGATGTAAATATGTGCATGGTTTTGCCTGACTAAGTGCGTATGTGTAATTATTTTGTCTAATTAACTCCCTATGTATGAACTGTACTCGTCAAAAGATTTAAGATGACAGGAGATAAAAATTTATTGGGATCATATGAATTCGTGGATGATCAACAGTTTCAATGATAACCATAATGTGTTGGATAGGCACACTCTTGACATGTGCATCTTGTTTTGTTAAGATAGCAAAATTTGAATGCATATATCATATTGAGTTTGATTTTGGGTTAGAATCTGATGAATTTATTTGGTAGAATTAATCTCTAGTTAATTCATGGCTTGGAAAAAGGAAAAAGAATACACTATGATCATAGGAAACCTTCAATTTTGGAGCAGTCAGGTCTGATTGGAAATCATACTAGAAAAAATTGTTGTATAATAGCAGAATGGTTGTTACTAAAGCTTTTTTTAAATGTGTTTCATGGATAACTTTAAAATAATTGGATGTTAAGTTCTTGTACAAGCATTGTTGGGTTCAGTCTGAAAAATATGTTAAAGACAATAATGTGATTTCAAATGTTTATTAAGTGAAGACTTAAGTCTAGAAATTTGGGCTATGTTATACTTGTGATTATGAGTGTTTTTAATTATTAGATTGTGTGTATAGAAATGCTATGCTTTTATTGTTGTTAAATTGTATTATATGTGTCATAATTAATTTAACTTTTGGATTGAGTTTATGGGGGACTAAATGCTTTAGTTGTTGTTGAATTGTGTTTTTAGATGTCTTAATTATTTTGACTATTGAATTGAGCTTATCGGGACTCAATACTTTAGATATTTTAAAATTTTATTTTATTTGTCATTAGGTTATTGATTTGATGTGGTAATGTTGTCAAGTTGTAGTAACCTATAGCCACTTGAACCCTTGACCTTGTTTGACTCGATGATTTTACCTTGATTGGGTATGCGAGGTGGTGATAATTGATAGCTAATGAGAAACCATAAGGTGTTATAGACACCAAATTTTTTAGGTATTGATGAATTTATGATTGTCCATTAATGAGAATAGATACTTACGCAATCGTAACGCCCCTTATGTTTATAGACATGGAAAATTGGGAGTTAAGATATTTGCTGAAAGGTTGATCCTACAAGCCATTCTACGGCTCGTAGATGAATCCACGGATCATAGGTGCACTCATGGAAAGTGTCTAGTGATATTGAAAAATTGAAAAATTTCTGGAAGTTAACCTACAAGTGCAGACTGACCATATAAAGAACCACAACCCATCAATAGGTCTCGTAGGGGTAGACCCTGAGGAACCAAAAAATTTTCTATGTCTGGGGTCTCACTACGAAGGGTTATACAGCCCGTAAGTTCCTCCACGAGTCATGTAGTATGTTCATGGGTCAAAAGCTACAATTCCAGTAGCTCAACCTTTGTGACACCTAGAGCTACAAGGCAACATATGACCGTGAGTTGATCCATGACCCGTAGAAGGGATTTTGTGGATGACTCTGACTATTTTTAATGAAGGGTATTTTTTATTTCTTCAATCTATATAAGTCCTAAACTACGTCATTTTTTGTAATCTAACTTAACCTCTATAAAGCCCTATTCCTAATTCATTCAAAGACTTTAATTGCCCAAAATTTTTCTCAAGGGTTCTCAATATTTCTCTCTCTATGTCAAGGGTTCCACTGAAGCCATTGTTTGAAGGTTTGATCAAGTTTTCCAGATTTCTCTATTCAATCCTAAGGATTCTACCTGATGTATGTAAGGCTTTATTCATGGCTTAGTTCCAACCATGAAACCCAATACAAAGCCTTCCTTTTATTTATCAAAATTCTTGATAATTTCTCATGGGCTTTTAAGCTGTGATTCCTAATGCATGGACTATGATTTCTATATGAAGTTTATGACTAATTATGCATGAATTATGTTGAATTTCATGATATATATTATTTTCAAGCAAAAGTATAACATTTCAAAGTATGTATGATCATGGCTTAATGATTTGATGTGGGTTCCCTTATTAATGATCTAATATGATTTAAATTGCATATTTTCTCTATGAATCCTATTCAATTGCATAATTTTGACTCAAATTTCCATGAGCCCACACTTCGTGCTACTCTCCCATGATAAAGCTATATACTTCTATGTCTATGATCTCAAATATGAAAAACATATTTTAAATGATGATGATATTATGAAAATGATGATATTATGAAAGCTATGATGATGCTATGATAACGAGGATGATGCAAAACCTAATATTTATGATTATGTTAAGGTGGGAATGTCTACTCACACTATGATGAAAGTAAAGTAGATGGACTATTCTTCTTACATGATGTTTCAGGAAAGAGTATGATGATTATTTTGAAAGTTATGAAAGTATGATTTTAATAAAGTATGAACTATGTTGAAAGCTATATATATGCATGATTTATGCCTTTCATGGGATATGACTTAGTACCGAGCGAACTTGTGTGTGGGGGACTATCTCCAAGGGTCCTTATGTAAATCCTCAAGTCCCACAACTATATGCCACCATAGGAATGATGTTTATATTTTATGCCTTGAAGGCGTGCTATTGGATCCAATGAGCTTATATAATGGACACTCACCATGCTAGGATAGAGCCTAATAAGTGGGGTCAAATGATGGTTCTCACCGTCCTTGGATAGAGCCTATATGGTGAGGGTCAAGTTTACCTTGGCCTCCTCTTACCTTGATGTAGAGTAAACATCAAGATTTCATGTAATTTTCTACATGGTCTTATATGTCAGTTATGGTCTTATTCCCATATATATATGCTAAAGTTAAGAATGGATTTGTGATGTTTCTTCTCATGATTTTTAGATTGAATGCTCATACATATTGTATCCTTATCCTATTGATTATGATTATATATATTGATATTATTGTGATGTCCTATAATTCATGGTATACCTATATACTTAGTACATTTTATGTACTAATGCATACTTTTTTGCCTACATGATCTAACCATATAGGGACAGACAACGAGAAGATTGTTCCATTTCCCAGCTAGATTTGGATCTTGAGATCGAAGATTTATTGGTGAATTCTCATGCTTTGAGAACAGGCCCTATGATGTTTTCTTTTTATGTTGAGACTTTTCCACTTTTAGTCTTTTGACGTATGTCTTGAGGGGTCCCTCCAAGATCTATGATGTGGAGCTATGACTTAATAGCTTGACGTATATCCCCTTATGGGAACTATGATACTCTTACATTTTATGTACTTCCGCTTGATTATTCTCTTCTATGCCCATTTTACCTTATGAATTCTTACGATATGAACATAAACGTGGATGGAATGCCTTCAGGTGTCTTATTCGCCATGTCATGGCTAGACTTTAGGTCCATATTGTGACAACAGTATTGGATAAGATAATTAGTAACCAATGGAGTAGTGTGGACCTAACTCTTAGGCTGGTTTTATGAGCCTAATCATTGGTTGTCATGTGAGATTGATAGTATGAGTCGATATATTGAGCATGAATAAGTAACTTTTATTATATTTTGTGGTGTGTTTTAGAGATGTGGTGTCTCAAGGGGTGTCCTTTGAGAAATTAAGGCAATATTGTATGTGTGGAGGGAATCTAGTATACCATAGAAACTTTTGAATGGAGTTCGGAATAGGAGAACTTTGAATATAGCATTTGAAGTAGAAAGGATAGTCCAACTTATTGAATCCATTATTGTTTATCTTCCTATGTTTCATAATGATGTACTTTAGGACTCGACATAGTTACATGGTCATGTGTAAAGGTTAGAGAAAACTTTTCAACCAAATCAGAGCCTCTGCCTCGCTTCCTCCCTCCATGGCACTTGGGATCCCACCACAATGAGACCACCACAGTAGGACAAAGGCCGCCATAGAGACCTTCATCGTGTATGAAATTTCAGGGATGCGTTCATGGCACCAATTTTTCCCTTAAATTAATGTTCCTATAGTGTTTTATTTCTTTTGAAGAAATGATTCAAGTATTGCTATGAAATGCCTCAAAAATGTGCTTCGGAATGCCCATAATTGTAATTTCAATATATCATAAAATCCGTGCATGATTTCGAAATTCCAATTTCATATTCTTGATCAGGGGGTAAAATTGAGTGGGAAATGCATATAACTAGATTTTAGAAGACCCGTAGCGAAAAGTAATTTTCTTATTTTTTTGAAAAATAGTGTATGGCCGCGACGCACCTGGGGCGTGGAGCAATGCAAATGTTTCCTCGCGTTGGGTCCGCATCGCGCCAAGAACGTGGACCAGTGTAAGTTTTTCCTTGGTTTTTCTATTTCGGCCAAGGGCATTGGGGTCATAGCCCTATGCCCACTTAAGCCTGAAATGACCCACACTTAGCCATTTTTCAACTCTATAACTCACAAAATCCTCTCTCAAACCCCTCTAAGACTTTATCAATTCTCTCATTCAAATCTAAGGATCTCAAGCTCAACTTTGGAACTCAAGGATTCATTTCAAGCTCTAAGACTACATCAAGTTCACCTCAAAGAATTCAAGGTTTAAGGTATGTGGTTTTCATCCATTGGGTCCTTTCACCCATGGAGCCCAACCTTCCCTTTCATGAAAATTGCAAGTTTTCAAGTTGTATTACCCATGGGTATCTCTTATTATGGATTATGAACATAAATTATGTTGGGGTTTTATGAAATATTGATTAATTATGCATGACTATCTATTTCAAGCTTATACCATGAATTGATTTTGTCTATTGAGACTATGCATGTTTTGAACTATGAAACTGTGAATTATCATGAGCCTTTGTGATGGATTTCAAGGTACCATATATGAGGGTTTTACTACATGTTGATGTGTTTATTTGCATTGAGTTTACTCATCTTATTTCACTCTTGAATTACATGATTTTGAACAAGTATCGTGAACCCACCATATGTTTGATAAAATGTCAAGTCAAGAATTCTCAAGTTATTGATGATCTATTCCATGATTTACAAGTCAAGTGACTATGATGCTTAAGGGCTTTCAAGCATGTATTTGATTCAAGAAAAATATCTATGATTTTACAAGTATCAAGTTAAACCTTATTTCAAGATTTTTAGCTCTTGTAAGCCATTCATGTTAAAGCAAGGGTTCATGTATGATTATGATCTACTCTCATGTTCAAGTTAGGCTCACTACTATATGTCAAGCATGTTTCAAGAGCTACTCATGTCATGTTTCCATGTTTCTTACAATTTATACAAGTTATGAATATCTCAATTATTTCGTGGGATTTGACTTAGCACCAATTGAGGCTTAAGATGGGGATTCGACTCAAGGGGTCCTTATATAAAGTCTTTAGTCTCTAAATTATGTGCCACCACAGGATTATGATTATTACCCTTGTTATACTAGTGGATCCATCTAGTTCATGTTATCATGTTTGGTTTGCCATGGCAAGTAGACCATACATCGCCAGGGGGTGTCCTGCCAGGTCACTTGAACCGAGGGGGTGTCACACCTCGGAGTCCAAGTTGTAGCTGCTTGGTCTATATTGGTTGAGTATGTCGGTTGAGGTCACTTCCCACATATGTATGCTATATATATTATGCTAGATGAATGATTTACAAGCATCTTTTATTACGAGAATTGATCATGCATGCCATATTGAGATTATATTTATATTGCTTATGATCATGCATTTTGGCTATATTGGCTTATGTCTTGTTGAATTGCATCCCGCATACTTAGTACATTCAAATGTACTAACGTATACTCTATGCCTACATGATAATTCCATGTAGGGACTGGAGCTCCTTTCAATCATCCTCCACGTGGCTAGTTCGGAACTTCGGAGATAAGCTTTGGTGAGTCCTCAAGTCCGAGGACACTATCTACATTACTCTTTCTACTCTGAGACTTCATTATGTTGAACACTTGCTATTATGAGGGTGAGCCCCAAAAGTATCTTAGCCCCCGCTCCATTCCATGTTAGAGGTGTCATTAGATATTATGATGTATTTATGCTATGAGCTTGAATCTTTATGCTTTTATTAATATCAAGATTTCCCTTAGTTCCGCTTCCCTTTTTATTACTTTGTTGTTGTTGTTGTTGTTGTTGTTGTTTAATTTGCTTTCGCGACCAAGGATGTGTGATTGATATGCTAAGAGGCTTTGAGGTCCCTTCAGGTTCCCATTCGCCGTGTCACATCTAGACCCTAGGTTTGGATCGTGACATACTACTCCTAAATGTTAACTATAACTAAATGTTTGATCAAGAATGCTACTTAACTTTCCCCACCCCTACTAGACCTATTTCGACGTTATCCTTCTGAATGTCTGTAATATCTCAGGCTTTTGTAGGTTTGAATATAATATTATAAGGTAAAACATTATAGAAATAGCTTCGGTTAATTTTTAGGTCAAGTGAATAAAAAAAGTAAAAATCTCAATAATTTCTTTATCCAGAAGGATCCGCATAGGACCGCATTGGCAACCTGCTCTCAAATTGTCCAAATTCAAACATGGTAAAAATTTGATCACAATCTAACAAAGATTTAATTCGCTCAAAAATGACATATGGCAAAATATCTTCACATTGTAGACATGGTATACAACTATTGACCGATTTCAATTTTCAGGTGGGGATACTTTGGAATTTTTCCTACTTATTAGTTAATGAACCTGGATGATTTTTAAGACTAAAATTTGGACATATTAAATCCAAAACCCCTAATTTTTTCTCATTTCTCGCAACTCATCAACCTCAAAACTTCTCTCTCTAGAAAGCCTCTCAAATCTCCATGGAAGACATCAAGCAATTCTCTAAGCCCTACATTAAAATTCAAGGACTTATTCAAGGATTCTTCTTAACTTCTTTCTCAAGGTATACTGGCCCTCATCCATATAATCATTTCTCTCATGGAGCCCATCCTTAAGTATGTATTTTTATGGGTCTATCTAATTCCTACTCAATTCTGTGAATTTTGATTTTAATTATGATTAACACATTTTTTTATAATATAAATTGATGGTTATTGCATGAATTTGATGAGTTTTACGAATTTCGTAAAAAGTTTTCCTAGGATTCATGACATGGATGATGGGTACTTTCAAGTACGTATTAAATTAATGCTATTTTTATGAGTTATATATGATTTGATCTAAATAGGGTTATATTGAGCTTCTACATGCAAATTTTCCTCCAATTGTATCTTGTGTGCATGAAGGTCATAGTGGATTCTTTTAATTTTGATTTCTATTGATGTATGTCTTCTCAACTAAGCATGAATTTATTCAGTTTATATGGTTATACATGTTTTCTTTATCCAATTTCATGAATCCTAAGTCAATTGACTATAAACCCATGTTTTCAACTTGATTTCGAGTATAAGTCATGACTTATGAATTTCAATGATTTATGAAAGTTCATGAAAGAGGGTAACTTAAGATCCAAAGATAGGTGACTTAAAGCCTTAAACGTTACTTAAGATCACAATGACACTCTTACTTAAGGTATGATAGGTAATGATGGAAGACCTACACCCATATTCCATAATCACATGAAAGTGAGTTACTCTATGAATAGGATTTATGATTTGGATTGGTTGATTTGAATTGTCTTTCCTACATGAAAAGCTTGTGAAGATTATGAACTATGATTTATGACAAGTATTATGTATACTTATCATATGTATTCCATGGGATTTGACTTAGAACTAATTGAGGCTTGAAGTGGTGACTTGGCCTAAGGGCTCCTTAATAGCATTCTCTAGTCTTAAAACTATGTTGTCACCATAGGATTACTTTACTAATATGGTTTACTAGTGATCCACATATCTTATGACACCCATTCTACGGGATGACTATCTTGACAAGTAAATTTCTCTTTTTTGTTGTATGGATAGACATTGGGATTTCATATTATAGCTCATATGGTCTCATAGTTATGGTTCCTTCCCACATACATATAATCCCTATGATGATTTAATTGACTATTCTAAATTCTTACTTTTACATGATGTCCTTATGATTAACTTTGGCATTGATTTATCTCATGCATAACTATGATTTTAGTACTCTTTCTTCATGATTTTTGAAATGGTTACTTACGTATTATGATTTTTCATGCATTGCATTGCCTACATAATTAATACATTCAAATATATTAACACATACTCTTGCTTATAATATATCACATTATAGGGACGGATGTTCCATCTCATTCCTGTGGCTAGTGGGCGATTTCATTGAAGATTGATTGATTGGTGAGTCTTCATGACCTGAGAGAAAGCTTTCCATAACTCTTGCTACTTCTCTTTTTAGTTGAGACTATGTCTTTTGTTTCCATTTGATATGGCTGAGCTATGAACTTGTCTTAAGCCCCCATCTATATATGTTCATTAGTAGAGATATGTTGCATTATCTGAAAAGTCTATGTTGTCTTTTTATTGCTTGTCAAGATTATTCATTTTCTCATATAATTTAAATGGGTCTCATTCGCTATCTCCGTGTAGTGTGTGATAATGCTCTATATGTCTTATGTATGCTTATTGTCATGCAAAGCTGGCTTTGTTGGACCCTTCGGGGTTTGATCACTTATCACGTATAACGCCTAACTTGGGTTGTGACAAATTTGATACCAGAGCATAAGATTTTAAAGTGTCCTTGGGAGTCCAACATATCATGTAAAGTTGAGTCTTATTCATTAATGTGAATCTTGAAACATCTATGAGTAGAAGGTTATGAGGCGATTTAGAAAATCTTCACTTCTTTCATGACCTACGTCATGCCATAAGGTGTACTTAAGACTCCTATCTAACACTTCTTGTTTACGGTTTTTTGAAAATGCCTCCAAGAAGAGTACCTATTCAAAGAGGAGTTAATGCTAATGAGGACCAAGCTCCTCTAGTTCCTCAAGCCCCTAATGATCCTCTAGCCGAGAAATTCACTACTACAGAGTTTCAGATAACTATCTCTACGTTAGCGCGATCCATGACAACTCAAGTAAACCAAGGTGTGGTGACTCTTCCTAGTATGTCTACATCGGCTTCTCTGATGAGAGACTTTGCAAGAATGAATGCTCCCTAGTTCCATGGCTGTAAAGTGGACAAAGATCCATAAAATTTCATTAATGAGGTGTGCAAGGTGATTATTATAATGAAAGCGGAGTTGGCGGTCTACCAACTCGAAGGCATTGCACAAGTGTAGTACGACCAATGGAAAGGTGAAAGAATTGATGAGGGTCCCATAAGTTGGGTGGTCTTCAAGGTTGCATTTCTTGACTGCTTTTTCCCACTTGAATTAAGAAAGGAAAAGATGATGGAGTTGATCAACCTCAACCAAAAGGTAGGAGTGTGAGGGTGCATGCCCTCATGTTCATAAAATTGTCAAAGTATGCTCCTTCTTTGGTAGCCGACTCTCATGTCCACATGAGCAAGTTTATTTTGAGGGTATCAAATCTTATGGAGAAAGAATGCAGGACGACTATACTTAATATTGAAATGGGAACTTCTAGGTTTATGACATATGTTGAGCAAATAGAAGGTGAAAATCTTAAGCAAAGGAAGGTGAGAGAGTCCAAAAGGGCTCTATTTGATAGTAGGTTTTTAAAATGCAAGATCGGTGGTAATGGTCGTTTCCAACAAGGCCAAAAGTTATAAGGTCAAAGTTCCAAGGTCAAGGTCCTTCTCAATATTTCATCCAATGGTTTGAAAAATATAGGGAGCCCAACCCTAAGGTTCAAGGTGGGGTGCTAACGCTAATGTATCTACTTTCCTTAAGTGTACCAAATGTGGAAGTAATGATGGGGAAATTGTTTGATTGTTACAAAAGCATGAATTGTATGTGGTAATGTGGGACACAAACTCTTGTAATGCCCTAGTTTTGCAAATAAATAAAGGGAAGGCCTTCCACAAGGCTGAGCTACTTCAAGTGGACAAGCTCAACAAGGTGGTGGTCAACGACACAATAGGTTCTATTCACTTCACACTAGGAAATATGTTATGAAGTCTCCCGATGTGCTTGCAGGTATATTACGAGTCTTTGACTTTGATGTTTATGCTTGACATGGATGCCAATTTACTTTTTGTTACTCCTTACCTTGATAGATTTGATGTACGTCCCAAAATCTTGATTGATTCCTTTCGATTTATCACCTCATTGGTGATTCAGTCCTTTCAAGAGAGTTTATAGAAATTATTTTGTATTTATCTTGTATAAAGTAGTCCCATGTGATCTTATTTAGCTTTATATGATCAATTTTGACAGTATTCTTGGAATGATTAGCTTCATGTTTAGTATGCATCTATTGATTGTAGAACTTGTAGGGTCAAGTTCTAATTTTCTAATGAGCCGATCTTGAATAAAAGGGAAGTGAATCGGTGTGTTGAAGGGTCAATTCATCTCTTCTTTGAAAGTTTGAAATATAATTTCTAAGGGGTGTATCTATCATCTAGTTCGGGTTAGGGATATAAATTTTGCCCCTACTCTTGAGTTAGTCCCTATTATAAATGAATTCTGTGATGTAATTCTATATGACTTTCTCGGTATTCCACCCAAAAGGAAAATAAATTTTTGCTTAGATCTTCTTCTCGATACCCAACCTATCTTTATTCCTCCTTACTATATAGCCCCGACGAAACTTAAGGAATTAAAGGATCAATTGAAAGGCTTGTTACAGAAGGATTTTATAAGGCCAAGCATTTCACCATACGTGCTCTTGTGTTGTTTATGAAAAAAAAGGATGAGTCACTCCAGATGTGTATAGACTACCCACATCTGAATATGGTTATCATAAAGAACAAGCATCCCATTTTGAGGATAGATGATTTATTAATCAACTCCAAGGTGCAAGCTACTTCTCTAAAATTAATCTCTTATCTAATTAAGGTTGAGAAAGTGTGATGTTCCCAAGACAACATTTCAGATAAGGTATAGTCATTTTGTGTTTTTGGTAATGTCATTTGGGTTGACTGATGCTCCTACTGTCTTTATAGACTTGATGAATTGAATTTTCAAGTCATACTTAGATATTTTTCTGGCTGTATTTAACAATAATATATTGGTTTATTATCAAAGTGAGCAAGAACATATGGATCACTTGAGATTTATATTACAAACTTTAAGAGACAACCAATTATTTGTCAAATTAAAATAGTGTGAATTTTGATTGGCAGAGGTGTCTTTTCTTGGTCACATTGTGTCTGATGATGCTATTATGGTTAATCCAAAGAAAATGGAGAAGGTGAAAAAATTGGCCTAGACTATTATCTCTTTCCGACATTTGACATTTTTTGGGCTCGGCTAGGTGTTACAAAAGGTCTATAGAAGGATTTCAACCTATTGCATCACTTTTAGCTAAATATATCCAAAAGAAGGTGATGTTTCAATGGTTGGATAAGTGTGAGAAAAGTTTTCAAACATTGAAATATCATCTTTCTTAATCCTCTATTTTGACATTACCAGAAGGTTAGAATGAGTTTGTCGTTTATTGTAATGCCTCGATTGTTGTTTTGGATTGTGTTTTGATGCAACATGGTAAGGCCATAGCATATGCTTCAAGGAAACTAAAAGGTGCTAAATGAAACTATCCAACTCATGATTTCTAACTAGCAGTGGTTGTATTTGCATTGAAGATTCGGTGTCACTATCTTTACGGAGTATATGCTGATTTATTCATCGACCACAGAAGCTTAGCCATGTATGTTGAGCTAAAAGGACTTAAATCTTAGGCAAAAGAGGTATATTGAACTTCCAAAGGACTATAATACGAGTGTATTGTATTATTCGGGCAAGACAAATATTGTAGCTGATGCACTTAGTAGGATATCTATGAATAGAATTGTGAATGTTGAGGATGGAAGGAAGGAGTTGGTTAAGGATGTGAACCATTTGGCAAGTTTGGATTTGAGACTAAGTGACTCTTATATGCGCAATATTCTTGTTCATAATGATTCTGAATCATCATTAGTGATGGATGTAAAACAAAGTAAGAAATAGATCTAACGTTAGTGGAGTTGAAGAAGTTAGTAGTTGACTAAAAAGATTGAGATTTCCTTCTAAGGGGGAGATCGAGACTTCACTACCAAAGTTAGTTATGTGTTCCAAACGTTGATGTCTAAGAGATATGATACTGAGTGAAGCACATAGCTCTTAGTATTCCATTCATATAGGATCTACCAAATGTATAGACTTAAGAGAAGTATATTGGTGGAATGGCATGAAAAAGGACACAACAAGATTTATGGAGAAGTGATCAAATTGCCAATAAGTGAAGATTAAACACTAAAGCATGGGAGTTTTATCCTAAGATATTAAGATTGTTACTTGAAAATGGGAAGATATGAACATGGACTACGTAACAGGTTTGCCTCGTACCATAAGAAACATGACTCAGATTGAGTTGTAGTGGATATGACTAAGTTAGGCTATTTCTATAGATTAAAATTTCTTATAGTACCAGAGATTATGCAAATACTTATGCATTGAGATTCTATCTTTGTGTAGGCTGCACTTGAGGGAGAAATCATATTATGGCAGGGTCTACATAGCAAGTTAGGTCACACCATAAGTAGAGGGAGATGAGTATCAACTGTCTTAATGTGACCATCTTACAAATGAGCTACTAAACATTCTATGTCAGTTGTAGTTGAGAGCGATTAAACTAAAATGATAAATTGATTAGACTAATTTAGAAGTCTTGTGTTCGAAACTACTACTATTTATGGGGAATAGAAGATTTAGGTCTTGATTTGTATTAGAGTTGGTAGCAAAATAATTGAAAGGTTGAGATCATGACATATACTAAGGGTGATTAAGATAATTGAAATGGTAATAGTGCAGATAAAAGATTAGGTCATATAGTCCCTTATTGCATTCTTATTTCTGAATATTTACTTTATATTATGGGAAAGGGAGGCTTTTGGATTGACTGATAATGTCTACTAGTACATGTTATTGGTACTGATACTACTCTTGCTATATCATTTTGTATAGTCTAATTGCAGGATTGGTGATATTTCTTAGGTGAAGACAAAAACTATCTCCAACAGCTTCTACTCTTCCTTATGATGGGAGCCGCATTATTATTTTATTTTTCTATATTCTTAGAAGCTCTTGTACCCATTCAGACTAGAATCCCTGGAGTGTTAGATGTGTTTTTTTTTTCAAAACCCTAAGCTGAATTTTTAACTTGATACATGATAATTCAAAGACCTTTATAATTTTATCTTTTGTTCTGTTTATCCTTCGCATGATTTAATTAGTTGAAAATTTAGGTTTCTCCTATCTAGGCATTAAAATAGGTACCTGTATAATCTGGTGAGTTGAATCATGACATAAACAAGATCATCTTGCTTCTTATATGCTCCTTATATCAACTACCATCTCTCGAGCATAGTTTATAATTAAGTGAATTAAGAGTATATTGTTTTATACTTATTGAATTATATTTCAGGTTGAGGAACTCTCTAATCTTTGTCTCTCTTAACTCTCGAAGAAAAATATCCCATGAAGGTATTTTCAAATATTGCCCAACATAGAGGTGGTGCATTTCCCCCCTATGATTCTTCCACTGATTGAATCATATCTTTTCAACATCCTTAAGTTGATAAGGGGTAAGTTCAAACACTCATGATAGGAAAAAAAAAGTAGTGTTAACCTTTATTTTCAGGAATCCAATTATAGGTTATAAATCTAACTACAAGGTGTAATTTAGGCATATAGAATGAAGTTCAAAAACTTGTTTTATCTTGATTTTCATGACAATAAATCATGGATCATGATTTGGGATCATAAATGAACTTCAGAACTTCAAAATTTCATCCAGATTCCTATGGATAAGATCGATGGCCCATAGATCAAATCCTAGTTAATGGATGGTCTTCATAGAGTGTTTTTGACAGTTTGTTTGGGATTAATTTAACTTTTTTCTTTATTTCTAAGCCTACCACATGATATTTTGACTTCTACTATAGGGATATATTTCATTAAGTACTCAATATTTCTTTTTTTTTTTCCTACACTTTCAATTTTCAAAGCTTAGAAAAAAATACAAGGCAAATGTCAGGACTTCAAGGCTTCCAATCAAGTTTCTCTTTTGAACTATCATTCTCCTAGAAATGTAAAATTTCAGTAAGGGGATCTTTTCCTCCTCATGTCTAAAGTTGCATCTACTTCCAAAGATCTTACAAAATTATTAGAATCTCAGATAGGGTTCTTATGCAATTCAAGATAGATAGAATATATAGAAAAATAGACAGATAGATGGATAGACAGATAATTTTTTATTTATGAGAATTAGTATATATGTATTATTTTGATAGGATTATTTAGCACTAGAAGAATGCTAATTTAGAAAATTCAAGTCCTATCATAAATTTTGAGTATACTGCTTTATTGATCAACTTTGTTAGTCCTTTGAGGCCCAGACAGTGGATCCATATAAATGTACAGGGTTTACACCTAGTAAGATACATGGAAGCCCTTCCAATTGGAATTATAAGGAATTTCAAGTCCTATAACTATGTGTCATCGTAAATTTTGGGTATAGCGCTTTATCAATCAATTTCATTAGTCCTTTGAGGCCTAGACAATGGATCCATAAAGATACATAGGTTCTACACCCTCGTAAGATATATGACAGCTCTTCCAATTGAAATTATAAGCTGGTCATCATAAGCTCACATGGTGTATATCAATTGTAAGAAACTCCCAATATAAGTACTTTTTATGATACACTCTCAACTTATCATTGTAAATTTTTACACATGATATCGTCCACATATATTTGATGCACAGTTATCCAAAATAGACTCATTTTTATGCATTTGAAAGTAGATTCTCAAATGATATTTATGCACTGAATTCAGAAATTGTTTTTTGGTTACTTTACTATGTTTATGATTATTCAAAACCTTATTCATTCTCACTATGTGTTGTCACTTGGTATGATTATGGTTTGTCATTGTACATAATACATTCCACGGTATAACTGACCACATACTTTATTTCGCTGCATCCTTTTGTGATGTATATTCACTTGTTCATTCTCAAATGCATGACTAGATAGGTTATATTTTTAGTCGGCAATTGGTGAATCCTCTTCATTCAAGGACCTCATAGATTAGTTAGGCTTATATTTGGTTATGTTATTTGCCTTAGCTAAGGGCCATGTCCCAGCAACCTTATTTCTTTCACTCCAAATAGTAGACATTTTATTTCAGACATTTGTTATTTGGATTAATGGATGTTTCCATCATTTCATTTAGAAGTATGTTAAATCAATCGTCTTGTTAATTAGGTTTTAGCTTCCCGTCGCCTTTCTTAAGCATGTCTAACTTGTTCATTTGTAGCATGCCAGTATCATAGGTCCTCTTAGAGGCATTTGTGATTTTGAGCGTCAATCATACTTAGTGTATAGGTTTAACTAGTGACACTTTTTATTGAGATTTTATAAAATTAGGTCTTACGTCTAATACACACCTAAGAAGTAGATTAATTAAAGAAAAATGACTGTCCAAGCCTTATAAGGAATATATGTATCTCACTAATTAAAATAAGATTTTTATCAATTATTTAATAGATTTAACTGTCATATGAAATTTAGTCGACATAGTCATATTACTACTCTATACTTTTTTCCTTGTAATGCTGCTTTATTACTGCGAATAATTTTAATTATTATTGTATTATTTTATATATAATTAAAATAAGTCACTGACAAGAACATGCATTTAGCTATATTGCTACTCTAATACATATCCTTGAAGCGTGAAATTATATAACTATTATTGAGGATTGAATCAGTTTCCGTCATCCAAATCCAATACAATATTGGATTTGGCATATTGTAGACCTAATTGTAGATTTATATACAATTAATAAATAAATTAACATATATGAGGTGAACTTGGTCCTACCGAATCTTGTAATAGTGGATATCCTCTAGTAAGACGTAAAGGCTTGCCAAATTTAGATAGTATATTATATTACCCAAATAACTTTTTTGTTTCTTCTCTGTGATTATCTAGTCATGATTACCCAAATAACGTTTTTGTTTCTTCTTTGTGATTATCTAGTCATGAGAAAGTGAGCATTTTACTTCAAATTCAATAGAGATGAAATCTGAGTATTCAGTCGATTTTTTTTTTAATTTCATTTTTTATAAGAATTGGTATTTTTGATTAAATATTTTTGTTATTAGATTTGTTATAAGATAATTATAATAAATCTTTTAATTCCTTTATTTTGCAAAAAATATTTCTTACAGATCACATTATAAAAGCCATTTATTATTTTTTTGATCCTAGATCAAAGAATATTTTTGTCTGTATTATATATTAATTTCTATCTGAATTATATATTTACATTACATTAAGTAAATTGAAGCAAGTTCGTGCATACAGTTGAGATACCTCTGAATTGAGTATATAGGGAGCTCCAATGTTTGATACAATACTGCTCAATTAAGTCTTGATAAGATACGTAAAGCAATATTCCATCCTTTTTTTAATTTATGTGATATCATTTATTTTTTATATAAAGTTTAATTTTTTGATAAAATAAAATTTAAAATAAATTATAAATATTTATATAAC